>PVJH01009242.1:0-80294 GCA_004026705.1 Nesogale talazaci | reverse complement strand
CCAGGTAGACTAGAGGAACAAATTCAAGGACACACATATCGATATAAGGAAAGGGTTTATATACAAAAGGAATGGGACATGGAGAAAGCATCCCAGCCCAGTCCAGTTCAAAGTCATAAGTCCGATATTAACCCATATGCCCAAAATCAGTCTATAAAGTCTTCTTCCGACTCACAAAGTCAGAGGTCAGTGACTGCAGAAACCCAGTGCTGGCAGGGCACCTCGCCTCCAGGGCTCAGGGTCCATCAACAGCAGAAGCAACTCATCGCTGGCAGAGGTCTCCATCTGGCCACCCCAGCTTCAGAGGTCTGAGTCCATCAGGGCAAATCTGTGTGGTCTCTCTGCCAGCTCCTCCAGCTTCTCGAATGCTGCCAGCTTGTCTTGTCTGTGATTAATCATCTCTCAGATTAACTCCCAATACCTAGGGAAGATAGCTTCTCATCTTCATGAGGGAAATACCGCGATGTTTCCCAGGAGTCTCAGGTGAAAGCCATGCCTACATAGAGGCCTCATTGGCTACTCAATGGCTATCTCCAGATTAACAGGGTAGACTCCACCCCTACATTTCAATCATAAAATTAACATAGGCACATGACTGTCACGCTATTCTTGCTTGTATTCTGCAAGCTGTGTTGTCTGCATAATCTAATTATCAGTAAGCCTTCTTTCAATCCTGATACTGCATTCTGCTTCAGTTCAGTTTCTTGAATAATTTGCTCAGTGTTCAGATTGAAAAAAAAATTGTGAAATGCTATAGTGCTGACAAACCCTTTCCTGGTTTTGAACCAGGCAGGAGTCCCAGTTCTCTAAGGACTTTTCATGTATGACATAGATTCACAAAACTATGTGATCTACTGGCCTCTTTTCAGGAAAAAAAAATTACTCAGCACTTACTAGAAATTAAAAACATTTTTGTATTCTCATCCATAATACAGAACTGAGTGTATTATTGTTGTCAGGTCCCAATGAATCATTTCTGACCCATAGTGCCCTAAGTAAAACAGAAGCAAATACCACCCAGACTCACAACTTCCTATTCTTCAGTCCGCTGTTGCAGCTTTGTGTAAATCCATTTCCTTAATGGCCTTCTCTTCATTCACTGCCCCTCGACTACCCTAAACATGATGTCCTTCTCGAGGGACCTGTCTCTCTTGACAACATGTTCCACATATGCAAGACAAAGTCTCATTATCCTTGCCTCTGCAGAGCGCGCTGGCCTTATTTCATCCATGATGCAGTGGATTGTCTCTTTAGCAATCCGTGTTATTTTTAGTATTCTTCTCTAGCACCAAAAGTCATATCCATAGTTTATTTTTTGGTGTTCTTTATTCACTGTTGTGGCGGTCATGTGCTTATGTTAATTTCATGACTGAGATGTAGGGATGGAGTCTAGCGTGTTAAGCTGGAGATAGTCATTGAGTAGCCAATGAGGCCTCTGAATGGCTGTGGCTTTCTCCCAAGGCTTCTGGGAAAGCTCATGGTATTTCCCTCATGGAAATGAGAGGCCATCTCCCCACTTGTTAGGTGTTAGTCTCTGAGATGATGAAATACAGACAATACAAGCTGGCAACATCTGAAGAGCTGGAGGAACCAGAGGAGAGGCCACATGGCCTTGCCCTGATGGAGCCAGATCTCTGAAGCTGGAAAAGCCACATGGAGGCCCCTGTCAGGGCTGAGTTGCTTCTACCACCACTGGTTGCTGCTGATGGACCCTGAGCCCTGGAAGCAAGGAGCCAGAGAAAGACCCCTGGCAGCACTGGGATTCTGTACCCACTTACCTGTGACTTTGTGAGTCGGAAGAAGACTTCATAGATTGATATCAGGCATATGGGCTAATATCAGACTTTTGACTGTGAACTGGAGTGGGTTGGGATGCGTCCTCAATGTTCCATTCCTTTTGTATGTAAACCTTATCCCTATATCCATATGCATGTCTATGAATTTGTTTCTCTAGTCTACCCGGACTAACACAATGTCATATATGTACGTATATAATAAATTTAAAATATCATGACTTGGGTTAGGCACACCTTAATCCTCAAAGTAACAATCTCACCCTCTAAAGAGATTTAATGTAGCAGATTTCCCTAAGGCACTCCCATCTTTTGATCTTTTAACTGTTGCTTGCATGCACATTGATTATAGATTCAAGGAAGACAGAACTCTTGACAACTTCAAGCTTTTCTTCATTTTCTGTGATGCTATCTATTGATCCTGTTATGGAGATTTTGGTTTTCTTGACATGGAGTTGCAATCCATTCTGAAGGCTGTAATTCTTGATTCTCATAAATGTCTCAAGCCTCCCATGCCATCAGCAAGAAAGGCTGTATCATCTGCACATTCCAGGTTGTTAACCAGCCTACATTCAAACTTGATGTCACATTCTTCTTCATATAAGCCAAATTTTCTGATAATTTACTCAGCATACAGATTGACTAATTATGGGGAAAGGTTACCACAATGTGACCAACCTTTATTAATTTTAACCCATGAATTTTTCCAGCATCACATTAACATACAAGCTACAGTATTATGACAAACTGACAGAAAAGGGGTGGGAAGAATAGAGAGTAGGTATCTGCTTTTCCAGTTCTTCTGGATAGTTCAGTGACCCAAAACCAACCTCCAAATTGGGGCATTTTGCAAGTTTGGAAACACTGGTCTTTGTATAATTTTAGCATGAGCATAAAACTGTCCTGTCTCTTTTTTTACAATCTTACTCATAACTTATTATGATCCAGGCAGCAGACTATCTCTACATAGTAATAAAACACAAGTCATCATATTTCTAGTATTTTCTGCTTTCAATAAAGAATCACTTGATGCCAGCAATGCCATTCCCATTTCACATCCTCTTGAATTTCTTGCTGCTCCCCATTAAAGTACTGCTATAGATAATTTTGAATTTTCCTCAACATTTTACTTACAAAGGATCCTAATGATATTATTTGATAATTAAAGCATTAAGTTGGACCTCCTTTTCATGGAATGAGCACAAAATATAGATTTCCTTCAGTCAATTGGACATCTCTAGCTGTCTTTCAAAATGTTTGGCATTAATGAGTGAGTGCTCCCAGTACAACATCAGTTTGTTGAAATATCTTAATTTTATGTATTGTCAATGTGTGAAGCTTTGCTTTACCACTTATTTTTTCAGTGCAGCTTGGGTCTTTTCCTTCAGTACAATTGCTTCTGGATCACATACTGCCCCTTGAATGGTTGAATGTTGACTAGTTATTTTGGAAACAGTAACTCAGTGGCTTCATCGAAGGGCTCCAATATAAGAACAATTGTGGGGGTGACACAGGACCGAGCAGTGTTACATTCTGTTACACATAGAGTTATCATAAGTCAGAACGAAATCACAAGTACATAACAAGAAAACTCTGTGTGAGGAACCTTCATGGTATAGTGAAATAGGTGTTGGGCTGTACCACAGACCAGTAGCTTGAAACCACAAGCCCGTGCTTCAGAGATAAATGGATCTATCTATTCCCACAAAGATTTATAGCCTTAGAAACCCACAGATAAAGTTCACACTGTCTGATAGAGGCACTATGCATAATTCAACACTTTCCCACAAGACAGGAATGATATATCAGGTCTCCATAATTTTGAAAAAAAAAAGACAATAAGTAGACCTACTCACTGCTAAAAACAGCAACAATACATTAAAACCTCGCTACCTTTCAAGCCATTTTCACTCACAACCATCCTAGAGAGCAGGAGAGTATGGCCTCTGTGGGTTTCTGAGGCTGTAACTTTTTAAATTTATTGATTTTATTTTGATTCAGAATCAGTAGATATTTTGTTTTGTTTTAAAACATTGTATTGAGGGCTCACTAATCTTTTATCACGATACATACATATATGCATGCATGGTGTCAAGCACATTTGTATACTCATTACCATCAACATTTTCAAACGTTTTCTTCTATTTGACCACTTGGTACCAATTCTTCACTTTCCTCTCCCTCCCTCATGCATCCTTGGTAATTTATAAATTATTTTTTTTCATATCTTACAGTGAACAATGTCTCCTTTGACCCACTTTTCTGTTGTTGATAGTCCAGAGAGGGGAGATGATATATAGATCATTGTGATCTGTTCCCTTTTTCTCCTCAACCTTCCTCTTAGCACCCTGGTATTGCTATTCTCATTATTGGTCCTCAGGGGTTTATCTATTCTGGATTTCCTGTGTTTCCAGCTCTTATCTTTACTTGTGTACATGCTCTGGTCTAGCCAAATGTGTAAGGTAGAATTGGGATCATGATAGAGTAGGGAAGCATTAAAGAGCTAGAGGAAATTTGTATGTTCATTGGTGCTATACTGCAACCTCACTGGCTCATCTCTTCCTGTGATCCATCTGTAAGAGGATGCCTAGTTTTCTACTGATGGGTTTTGGGTCTCCACTCTGCCTCTCCCTCATATTATACTTGTTTTGTGGTTCGGTTACTTCACTTAACCCAATTTCCTCCAGTTCTTCCCATGTGGTAACGTGCTTCATGCCTTCAACACTGCTTTGTAGGTCTACATAGAACTCCATTGTATGTATGTGCAACAGTTTTTAATGCATTCATCTGTTGGTGGAAATTTGGGTTGTTTTTACTCATTGTAATTGCAAACTGTGCTGTCATCAACACTAGAACACAGATGTCTGGCCATGGTTTGTTCTTGTCTCTTGTGGGTACATGCTCAGAAGTGGGATTGCTGGGTTGGATGGTAACTCAATTTTCATCTGTTTTAGATATCTCCAAGTTGATGTCCCTAGTGGCTATACAGACCCAGAGGTCCAGCAGGCATGGACAAAAGTTTTTATCTCAACACGTCCCCTTCAAAATATGTTAGTTTCTGATTTTCTGAATTGGGCTTTCTATGAGGGTTTTAAGTATTATCTCATAGTTGTTTTAATTTGCATTTCTTTTTTTGGTGGGGTCATCACTGCCCTCTGGTGGGGGGAGTAGGAGGCCCAGCATTTGCTTCTGTGGAGGCGCTCCTGGAATTGAACCTCCATCCCAGTGGGTTGCAGTCCCACACACAACCACTACGCCACTGGGGCTCAGCCCATTAATTTGCATATTTTTATGACTAATGATTGGGAGCATTTTCTCATATGTTCACTTGCCACTCAGATTTCTCTCCTTACGAATTTCTATTCAGCAACTTTGCCTAAATCCTCAGTGGGCAATTAGTAGTTTTTTTTTTTTCTTTTTGAAAGTTAACAGAATACTGTAATTTTGTAATAAGTCCTTTTTCTGATGTGTCATTGCTAAAGATGTTTTCCTGAGGGGTTGGCTCTCATATTACTCAGTGAATACTCTTTATGGACATAGGTATTCTACTTTAGTATATCCCACTTGTCAATTTGTGCTCTTTTCAATTTCCCATGGCCTATGTATTCCCTTCACCCACGTTCTCATGTTAGCCCCAATTCCCTCATTCATGCCCCGAATAATTTGGTGTTTTACCTCGAAGTCTGTGATATACCTTGAATTTATTCTTGTGCATGGTTCTCAATAAGGGTCTTTCTTAATTTTTCTGCAGGTGGATATGCATTTTTTCCAGCACCACTTGTTAAAGAGCACATCTTCTCCCTATTTGATATTTTTTTGGACTCATCAAAGATCAGCTGTCTGTATGCTGATGATTATATTTCTGAGTTTTCGGTTCTTTTCCATTGGTCTGAGTATCTGTAATTACACCAATACTATGTGGTTTTGACCACTGTATATTATGTGTTAAAATCAGGTAAAGCAAGCCCTCCAACTGTGCCCTTCATTTTGAGGAGTTCTTTGATAATTCTGGGCTTCTTTCCTCTCCACATGAAGTTGGTAACCAGTTTTTTAAATTCTATTTTTTTGGGGGGGCGTCACTGCCCTCTGGTGGTTGTGGGAGCTACCTAGCCTTGCTCCTGGAGAGCTGCTGCTGGATTTCAACCACCAAGTCCATGGGCTGCAGTCCCGCACTCAACCACTTTGCCACCGGCACTCAACCCTTTTCAAATTCTTAAAAGAAAATTCATGGCATTTGTTTTGTGATAACAGTAAACTTATATAGTGCCCTGTGCATAACTTACACTTTTATGATATTGAGTCTTCCACTCCACGGCATGGAGTGTTTTGCCATTTGTGAAAATTTCTCTTCGTTTCTTGTAACAATGTTCTGTAGTTTTCCTCATACAAATATCTGTTTTTGAGCCCGGAAGATCCTTAAATATTTCAATTTGTGCTTCACTATTATGAAAGGTACTGCCTATTTGATCCCCTCTTCCATGTACTTGTTTCATGTGTATAAAAGTCCAATAGAGTTTTGTTTGTTGATCTTGTATCCTGCCATGCTACCATACTCCTCTATTGCTTCCAGTACTCCCCTTGTGAAGTTTTTGGAATTTTCCATATATGAAATCATATCTTCTGTGAATAATGATAGTTTCACCTCTGCCTTCTCCAGGCAAATACCTTTGATGCCTTCTTTGCCATATGCTGTTAGCTATGACCTCCAGTATGAAGCTAATAAATTAAATAATGGGGACAAGAGGTTCCCTTCTCTGACTCCCTTTCTCAGTGTGATTGTTTTCTTTTTTCTCCATTGACTACCACATTGGTGGTTGCTTTCTCACATATATCTTGTATTATAATAAGGAGTATTCTTTCCATCCCTATATTCTTGAATGTCTTAAATAGGAATGGTTGGTGGATACTGTCCAATACTTTTCTACATTTATGAATAATATAATGTAGCTCTTATAATTTTTCATGTCAATACTGTGAATGATACTGATGGCCATTTACATATTGAAACATCCCTGTATGACCAAGTATAAATCCCACTTGGTCATGGTGAATTTCTTATTTTATGTGTTCTATATTCTATTTGCCAGTATTTTGTTAAGGAATTTTGCACTGTTATTCATTCGGGATGCTTATCTATAGTTCTCGATTCTTGTGAGATCCTTGCCTGCTTTAGGGTTCAGAGTTATACTGGCTTCCTAGAACGAGTTTGGATATTTTCTGGATTTTTCTATGTTCTACAAGAGTTTGAGTAGAATTGGTGTCTATTCTTCCTGAATGTTTGGTAGAATTCTCTTGTGAAGTCATCTGGTCCAGGTTATTTTTTTGCTTGTCATCCCTTGATAACCTTGTCTATTTCTTCTATTGCAACGGGTCGGTTGAGATTATTGGCATTCATCTGCTATAGTCTAAGGAGGGATTGTTTTTCCATGTATTTATCCATGTCTTCAAAGGTGTTGAATTCATTGGAATACAGACCACCTTAGCACTGTATAATTACCCTTTTGATTCCCTTAGGGTTCGCTGTAGTGTCCTGTTGCCTCCCTCATCCTTGCTATTGAAATTTGTTCCTTTCTTTCTTGGGTTCGGTCTGCCAGCGTTCTGTCAATTCTGTTTATCCTTTCAAAGAACTGACTTTCAGCATGTTTCCCGCCCCCCCCCATAGTTTTCTTATTTTCCCTCTCTTTAATTTTAGCCTTGAATTCTATTATTTATTTTATTTTGCTATTAGCAGGATTGTCCTTTTGACTCTGCTCAAATTGCTGTAAGATTTGTGTCAGCATATCAAGCAATGATCTCTCTTTCTTTTTATGTATGCCTGTTTTGCTATCAAACATCCTCTAATAGCTGCCTTTTTTATTTCCCAAAGGTTTTGTGTATTGTCATTCTCATAGGTTTCTAGAAACTGTCTACTTTCATCTTTGATCTGGGCCAGTATCGAGTCCTTTTGCAATAGAGAATTATTCATTCTCCAATTATTTGTCCTAGTTTTCTTAATTTTCCTTTTGTTGATATCTAGCCTTGTGTTATTGTGGTCAGAGAACGAAGTCTGCATGATCTTTCTGCACTTGAATTTATACAGATTCAACTTCTAACCCAGTATCTGGTTTATTTCTGAGTTTTTACCACTTGGATTGGAAAAGAATGTGAATGATTTTGCATTTGGGTTGAGAGATCTGTAAATATCTATCAGATCAAATTGTCTAACCATAATGTTTAGATCAGTAGCCTCCTTGTTAAGCTTCTTTCCCTGTGATCTATCTTTCTCAGAGACTTGTTTATTAAAGACACCTACAATAATTGTTGAGCCTTAAATTTTTTTTCACCTTTTCAAGAATTTGATTGATGAATGTCATGGGTCTCTCATTGGGTGAATATATAGTTATTATGCTCACTAGTTCTTACTCCACATTTCCCTTGAGCATTGTATAGTGCCGCTCTTTATCGTCTGTTATGGTTTGCACATTGAGATCAATATTGTCTGATATTAGGATTTCAACTTCTGCTTTTTTTGAATTGCTATTTGCTTTTAGATGTTTCTCCTGTCTTTGATTCTCAGCCTATTTTTGTCTGTAACCTTGAGCTGTGTCTCCTGTAGGCACCATATTGATGGGTTCTGTTATCTATGCCAGTTTACTAGTCTTTGCCTTTTTAAGCCTGAGTTCAGTTCATTGATATTCAGGGTTATTACATACATCTGTGGACTCTGTGATGTTATCTTGTCATCTGTGTTGGGTGTTTTCCTACCTTCCTTTCTATTCAGTGTGTTGTGGATATGTGTGTGTGTAGTTCATTCTTGCCTTCTTTCCACCCTTGAGTCAATGCTATCTTGAGGGCTGTTTTATCATTGCTGCCCTTTGGGCAGGATCATTCTAAATGGTGTTCTCTTATTTGTTTTTAGTGAGTGCAGTTCTTCTGCCCATACTGGATCAACAAGGATATTTTGAATGGTTGGGTTTATTTTAATGTATTCTCTGAGTTTTTTCCTTGTCCAGGAATATTCTTATTTCTCCATCTATCTTGATAGATAATTTGGTTAGATAGAGTATTTTGGGGTTTGTATTATTTTCCTTCAATTTTTGGAATAGGTTACTCCATTCTCTCCTCTTCTTCATAGTGTCTAGTGTTAGGAGTGAGCATATTCTAAAATGAGTACCTTTATAAGTTACTGCTTTTTTTCCCTAGCAGCTTTCATGATTTTTTACTTTTCCTCAACACTGCATAATTTAACTATATACCTGAGTATAAGCTGGCGTGGATATATTCTAAGGCCCCAAATTTTACCACAAACTGCATTAAAATGTGCTGAAAAAATCAACTTATACATGTATAGTGTATGCTTTGATAACATCTTCTTGGTATTCAGTCTAGATTGTATTCTTCTGGCCTTCTAAATAGTTGGCTGTTTTTTATTCTTTAAGTTATGAAAGATTTCCTCTAAAAATTCCCTCAATATTGTTTCCCATTGACAAGACTGACTCCTCAGTCTCAATTTTTTCAAACCCTGCTGTAGGTGACTGGTGTGATTCCCTGCTTCCTCAAGTCTGCTGTTGAAGACTGCTAGCATACTACTGGATTTTGTTATTCCAGCCCTTATGTCTTGTATTTTCATTCAGTGCATGGCCTTTATCTCCTATCTCATTTCATCTTTTTTCTATATTATTTCCCTTATGCCATGTATGATACCAAGCAACATTCTTAAGATTTCTTTCTGTGGCAGATCAATATCTGCTGTTTCTATGCATGTCATTAGGATTAAGTCTTCTTTAAAGATTACCTTTTCTTTCTCCTGGATTTTTTGGGTGTTGTTGTTATGGCTGATTTTGTTTGAGGCATGTTGTTTCAGAGAAGCTGGGTATCATTATTCCAAATCATAGAGCCCTGGTCTATCCCTTTGGGAGACTAAGAAGTATGTTTCTTTGAACTTCTTGCAACTAATTGCACTGTGGGGGTGGTATACTGCTTTATTCACTTGTGTTTCACGCTTTCCTTAACCAACTCGTATTCTGTTATTTGGAGGACAAGTTGGATGTTTCTCTCGGGGGCTGCTGGTGAGGAGTTTTGGGATTCATGAGGATGGTGCTGCATTAAATGATCTCAGAGGAAGCCATGGTGGTGTGGCCCACAGTGACTTGGGGCATCTCAGAGGGCATTCAGGTGTGCCTGCTTCAACTGGAGTGCTGCAGAGGGCAGGTGGGTGTGCCTGCTTTGTTGTAGAGAATGGATAGTTGGCTTAATTTTGCTAGTCATCT
This sequence comes from Nesogale talazaci, assembly GCA_004026705.1. Lineage (NCBI taxonomy): Eukaryota > Metazoa > Chordata > Mammalia > Afrosoricida > Tenrecidae > Nesogale > Nesogale talazaci. Next base: position 70,252 of record PVJH01009242.1, on the reverse strand, counting down.
AGATTGCCCTGTAGATCAGGCAGAGGTTACTGCAGCTGTATGAATCACCAGAGAGCATTGTCCAAATTATCTTAGGCCACGTGAGGTACTATGGCAGTTGGTACTATGGTACTATGGAGAAAGTCCCCTCAGTATGGGGTACTACAGAGGATGGGTAGGGCCTTCCCCAGCCATGTGTAGTGCCATGAAAGGTGGGCAGAGTTTACCTCAGTGAAGTTAAATAACCCAAGGGCAGACAGGGCTTTCCCCAGCTATGTTAAGGGCCTTGGATGGTAGGTTTGAGCTTCCCTGCAGTGGGAGACAGCCTGGATTTCCCTAGCTGCTTGTTATGTCTCAGAAAGCAGATGGGTGGTATTTATGTCAACCACTTAAAGTGTCTTGGAATGTATGGATGAGTTCCCCTTGGCAGAAGGTGGGCAGGAGTTTCCCAACTGTTTTATTCCACAGAGGGCAGAATTCCTGAAACTGGGTTGAGGGCAGGGGTAATTGAGAAAAGGTAGTAGCTTATAGTATGGCAGGGGTATATGAGAAAAAAGAGAGTATAAAGAAAAACAAAACAAAAACCTGAGCCTGCTGAGACTGTGGGGGCAAAGAAACAAGAGAGAAACAAAAGGAATGATATAGCTGAACCCTGATCATCTGACTGTGGAGCTGAAGTGGTTTAAACCCTGCCCCAATGCTGTGGCTGTGTTGACAGAAAGCCCATGGGCCAATGGAAGGATATTGACTCTGGCCAAGAATGTAGCAGAGCTAAGGTTAAGTCTTAGTCAGCTTCCACAGTGATAAGCCAAAATCCCATAGCTCCTCAAAACCCAGTGAATCTGTGGCAACTTATCTATAAGAAGCTCCTCCCGAGACCAGGAAGTGTGGAATTTTCCTTTTGGTGATTCTCCTGCACTGATATGGTGTATTTTGCTCAGTCTCCATCTTGCTGGACATCCTGACTATAACTTTGTATAGGCATAGAACACACCATGGTTCTCCCACTGACTTTGAACTTCTGATCCAATCCACGATGCAACCACTTACTGCTAAAAGATAGATTTCATCTTTGCTGAAGTTCAAGAGGCTTCTGCCACGAAGAAGTGTATCTGCTCACTTCAAGGTTTAGTCCCACTTTTTATTTCAATAATTAGCTCCAGAACTATTTCAGCTAGAGAAATGCTTTATCTTCTGCAAGAAGAAAATGACGCTATTGCAAAGGAACTACAAGGCCTATCCAACCTGGATCTGCAGAGCTGGAGCTATGCAGATTGGCTAGATACTCAGGGTACCTCTTCAAGATGCTGAAACAATAATGGAAAAGGAACAGTATGTAATTATAACTGTACTGCCGAAGGCTATAAGATTTAATGCTCATGAAATAACTTTTAGTGCTGTCATGTCACCACATTACTATACCCATTGAAAGATGCATATGTCATACCAAGCTAAGGAGGAATACCAGAAGTACAGTTGTACTTACTAAAGAGAGACTTATAAATTTCCATTATCAATAAATCCCAACGATGGTCATGCTTCAAAAAACACCATGATCATTAAAATATATGAATTGTGCAGAAGACATGAGCATCCCCATTAATTTAGTAAATATGCACTTGATAGGTCAGCTCTAAAGAGAGGAGATTATGTGGTATAAATGTCTCCACAGATTAGGTGGGGAAATCCAATCTGTAATAAAACTAAGGTTTGCAAGGTGAAGTCTAATAAACTTCAGGACCCCTGGTGTTTTCGTGGTTACATTATGTGCTGCAAACCACAGCTCACCACATGCTCTGAGTGGAGATAGTGCTTTCTACTCCATTCAGAGTTATAGTCTCTGAAATCTTCGGGCGCAATTCTACCCTATCCTCTATGGTCACAATAAGTTGGCATAAACTCAAAACTTGAGTTTATAGCAAGTTTCAGAGTGGTTTTATTATTGACATAAAATGGTTAAATTGTAGTAACTACATACATATTCTCAATTACACAAGAATAGCTTCATGCGTAGAATAGAGTAAACTCATAATAATAGAGAAAATGAGGTATTCTTCCCTTATGGGCAATAATAGATGCAATATTAAATACACTGCTATAGAAAGGCATATAAGCCAAACTTGTAACCTGGAGTCAAAGTGGAATCATGGTGAGCCCATGAGGGTTTTGATACTAATTGGTTACAGGAGATGAAAGCCGTGTCTTTCTCTTGCAGAGCTGAGACTGCCAACCATGGCTGATTTTGCAGCCTCACTCTTAACCACCTCACCAACTGTCACCAGTAAGAAGAGCAAGAAAGATTTCTTGGAAGCAATATTGGAAAAATTCTAAAGTGGAGAAGTGGAATATCGGTAGGGGGATATATAAGATGAGGGATGAAAAAAAAAGGAGATTTTTTGTGACAAGCAACAAGGGCAATTCAGAAACACAGAAGTATTTGGCAGACTATTCTTTTTGACTGTGGTTTAGAATATGAGGAGAACTGTGGGGAGTAAAAGAAGTAAACACCATACCAAGATGATATTTTAATATCTGCCACAGTTTTCCCCCTTTAGAAATGGTTGACCATCACTAATAGACTGCTAATTGGACAGTATTGCGATGAGATTTGCGACCTGCATACATTAGAGTTAGAACAGTGACAAAACACCAGAGGAGGTCATAGTCATCTAATTAGTGTATGATAAAATTATACTCAGTAATTTTTAGACTTTTAGATTTTGGGACAATTTTAAATTATTAAAACTTATCAACAACTCAGAAAGTTTTCCTTATTTTGGTATAAATTTGCAACAGAAAAATTAAAATAGAATTTTAATCCAGCTATTTGTTTTAATTGTTGGCAAGGTTAATAATAAGCCAAATATATTCTAACAGAAATGCTGAAATTTCAAAAATAGGATTATTAAAACTTTAAAAATTAATGCAAAGAGTGAGGTTGTTTTGCATTTTTTTAATCGCTTTAATGCCTGACTCACAACTATATTCACACAACTCTCCACTGCTAGATATCAGTCTTATATGACAAAAGCATGGTGAAATACACACATAGGAGTTTGCAGAAAAAATAGTGTTTTGACCTTTATAGATATTATTTCTGTATTTCTTCACTAAAACCACTACACATGACTTATTTAGAACATTGAAAAAGCAAGGGTGTTACTTTGAGGACTACGGTGTGCCTGACCCACGGCATGGTGTTTTCGTTCGCCTCACGTGCATGCGAAAGTTGGATATTGAATAAGGAAGATTGAGGAAGGTTGGATGCATTGCAATCATGGTGCCAGGACTGCTAACAAGACCAGTCAATCCATCTGGGACGAATTATTGTCAGAGTCCTCCTTAGGGGCGAGCATGGTGAGATTTGGTCTTCGGATATGTGTCCAGGAGAAACTGGTCCCCAACAAAGGGCAACGTACTAAGTAGAGTCAAGGACTGCAAAGGAGGGAAGCCCGTCCATCACATGGATTGACGCGATGGCTGCAACAATGGGCGCAGGAACAGGAAGGGTGGTGAGGACGGAGCAGCAGCTGATGGTGTTTCATGTGTTGTGCATGGAATTGTCATGGGTCAGAAACGACGCACTGTCACCTCGCAAGAGAACTTAACCAGCACCCCTCCTACACGGAGAAAGCGAGAGAATAGCTCGATGGACATGCCAGAAGACACTATGAATCATGATCTTGAATACAGAGTAATTAAATTAAATGGAAGAAATGATTAATGAAAGAGATGAATAGAAATTTCAAATTGCTGTTGAAAAAGCTAATTATTATTATTAAAATGTGAGAAGACCTGAAATTAGAAATGTATGCAAATTACCTCAAGTTAAAAAAAAAAGTGAGAAAGAAAACCCAGAAATCTGAATTCCAATATTGAAGGATTTTATGGGAAGCATATTGAGTGATACAGGGACAACAAAATATGATGGAAAAATACACTAAGCCATTGTTCAAAAATTAAATAGTCAACAAGGAACTATTTTATAAGAAACCAATGATACTGAGAAATAAGTCTAAACTTCACTGATGTTATTGTGGGTGGAAAGGCTGACCACCAGTTGAAATACCACAATAAGCTAATGAAGCACTGTAAACACTCACTTGTCTAGGAAGAAAAAAAATTGAAGAAAACTACAAGGTCTATTCATTAAAAATGATGACTGTGCACATTCCATGGAAAGATGACTCAGCAAAATGTGGAATGTATTTAACAATATCACACTGTCAATAATATCACATCCAAATAATTTTTACTGAATATAATTCAAAAACCAAAACAGTTATATAGTAACATGGACTCACTAGAGTCGACTAGGTTCAGAAGATGGTATAGCTTGAATGATATCATTGCAGATATCAGATAAATCTTTTCTGAAAGAAAAGAATACCAGACACTTATGCAATTGTTTTCTAATTGAATATGAATATGTGGGTCATTAAAAAAAAATCAACTCTTTTTTTGTTTTTTGAGATCACTGCCATCTGGTGGTGGGAGTAGGAGACCCAGCCTTTGCTCCTGTGGAGCCGCTGCTGGAAGTGAACCTCCATCCCAGTGGGTCTCAGTCCCGCACACAACCACTACGCCGCCGAAAAAAGCAACTTTTAAGAAGATTCAGGATCCCAGAATATTTATTTGTGCTCATGCTGAACCCGGGCACAGACAGCCTGGTGGGCATTTGAAGACAGCAAGGGTCTATCGCATGGTTTAATATCAGGAAAGGTACGCATGAAGACCATATCATTTCACCATAGTAAATCAACTGGTATCCTGAGAAAATAATTAAAGCAGTTGAATCATATGAAGAAGAATCTGACATCAGTCCTGGGGGGAGGCTTATTAACAACCTCAGTAGGATGATGACACCATCTGCTTGCTGAAAACGAGGAGGACTTGAAGCACTTGCTAAGGAAGATAAAACAGTGTAGCCTTCAGCATGGATTACAACTCAATGGAAACATCCTCACAGATGAACCTCTAACGAACATCCTAACAGCCATAGGAAAGATGGAAGTACTGAGGTTGTTTATTTGTTTGGGTAAACTATCGATGTACATGGAAGCAGTAGTCAAGAAATTAAAGGTTGTATTGCATTACACAAATCTGCTGTGTAAAGTATTGACCTCTTTAAAGTATTGAAAAACAAGAATGTTACTTGGAGGTCATGGTATTTTTAATTGTTTTATATGGATGCAAAATATGACTTCAGAAGAATTGATGAATTTGAATTATGGTGCTGACAAAGATGATTGAAATTACCACCGTTGGCCAGAAGAACAAACAGACCTGTGTTGGGTGAAGTATAGCCAGGATGCTCCTTAGAAATAAGGATAGTCAAACTTGGTTTCACATAATTTGAATGCATGTCAGAACAGACCAGTCCCTGGGAAAGGGTATCATGCTTGGTAGAGAAGAGGGACAGTACAAAAGAGAAAGGGCCTCAGGAAGGAGGATTGAGAATGAAGCGCAAAAGAGAAGGGCCTTCTACAAAGTTTGGTTGCCGAAAACGGCGCAACCACCACCATGGTGAGGATGCCATAGGACTGGGGTGTGTTTTGTTCTATTTTGCACTGTCTCTGTGAGCAGGAATCAACTGAACAACACATAAAGCAACAACAAGTTAACAATAGCAGTTTATCAAGCTTTAGTTCCAATGCGGCATGTGTAAAGTTATCAGTGGTTGTTTAGATATTACATTCAAATCCACTGATCATTTTGCACCTTTAGTGAGTCTTTTCCTCATTAAATAATTTATAATATAATCTCCTGATCATTTGTGCCAAATGATTCATGGTACTCTTAACATTTTCTAAATATTGACATATTTCAATATGATATATTAAGAAATATACCATACTTTTCATTATGCCTAATTGCTTCAGAAGAGTATTTTACTTTAGCAACTTAGATTGCCATATATTTTTAATTGAAATTAAGATGTTATATTAGTCATTTTGAAAAAGATGTCTGACAAATAGCCTAATGTGAATAAGTATATGTTATCAGTTACTCTAGCAAATAATATTTTGGTCTTTTGAAAAAAAATAGAGAATTCAAAACTTATCACAAAGTGGATGTCTTTCAGATCAGCATATTATTTAAGCACACAAGTGAGGTTAATAATATTTTCTATATCATAAAGATATTTAAAATGATGCTAGCCTATTTCTTTATCTGGATAAGCAAAGTTGTGAAGAGTAAAATGAATACTAGGATACTTTTGGTGCCACTGACTTGAATTTTGCTTGACCGCTAACAACTTTACTCACTGTTGCTTTTATATTATCACGTAGATTTTTGTAAAAGATCTAAAAACAAAAAATAAAAGATATAGTGTCAATGTATAAATAAGATATTTTTGTTAACTTCTGCATTCCCAGAAAGGGCAGCAAGGACCCTCAGCGGTCTGCAAGTCACACTTTAAGTAAGAATTGTCATCTTACCATTGGGGAGGATTAATGTAAAATTTTAAAAAAGCTATTAAAATATGTAGGGGCTGTCTCAATTTTATTTTTCTCAAGACTTATGAACTTGTCTTTGTACGTTGCTATTCTTACATATCTTCTCTACATAATCTTTCTAAATTGTTCAAGCTTTGTAAACAGTCCCTGCATATTCTATAACTCTATATAACAGTGATCATGGTATAATTAATATGCATTTAATAAGCCTTGGTTTGATTGAAATATTTGAAATGTAAATCTGCATGCTTACATATCCTAATATGCTAGAACTCCTCATATTATATTTAAATTACTCTGAAATTGAAGAGGACATTTGGTTTCAGAGATTAAAATTAAAAGTGTTGACATACTAATTACTTTTTTACTTAATTATAAGGAGATAGCCCAGGAATAAAATAGTAAACTTCACATTGTAAATAAAAACTGTGAAGGACAACATATTTTCCTAACTTTAAACATGCTATTCTCAACATCTATTTCCTTTTTTGTTAGGAAACTAGAGTTAGAAGATTTTCATGTTGCTATATTTTTAGTAAGGTTTTAAGTTTGTAAGAGCATAATAGAAGACATAATAATTGACCTGTGCATAGGACATTACTGTTCTACAAATGATTAAATGTATTAAAAGGTCAATTTTCTTCATTCTAGGGTTAGTTTTGTTCTCAATTCAGTCCAGAAAATAGCTACAGGTAGTACGTAGTTCTGTTAAAGTCTATGCACTTTAATTGATTCATCTATGAGAAATATTTAACAAAATAATTAGCCAATCTTATTTTGTCTTAACATTCTCCATAAATCATTCTAGAATCATTGTGATTAACATCACTTTTTTTTTTGGTAATGAATAACAATTTAAGTTCTCTTAAAAGTGGAAGGATATGAATCATTTTTTATTCATTGAATTGGGCTGAGTCATCTTTTAAATACTTCCTGGCAGATTTTTTAGTTTAAACTAATTTTTAATGTAATTTAAACTCTATATCTATTTATTAGTATGAGTAGTTTTATACTTTTATCAGTTATAAATATATAGATTAATTTCCCTTACCAATCTAAGAAGGTAAACATTTGATTTCTCTACTTATCTGTTTTACAATTTATTATCCAAATCCCAAATTGACTTATGTATTTGTTTTCTAAGTCATATTCAGCATCAAAAATATAAAATTATGATTTCAGGAAAAGTCATCATAGATTCATAAACAGCTAAAAAGTAAAAAGTAAAATACTCCAAATCTTAATCTTAATTGTTGTTAGTTGTCCTTCGGGTGCTTTTTTTTTTTTTTTTCTGGGCATCACTGCTCTCCGGTGGTGGGAGTAGGAGGCCCAGCCCCACTGCTGGAATTAAACCTCCATCCCAGTGGGCCGCAATCCCGCGCACAACCACTACACCACCGGGGCTCAACCCCTTCAGGTGCTTTCAAATGATGTTGACTGTATCTACAACAGAAGAAAATATTGCCTATCCTGTGCCATCCTCACAATTACTATACTTAAGACACTGTGTCAATCTCTCTCACTGAACGTTTTGCGCTTTTTCACTTACCTTCTACTTTACTGCACATGGTGTCCTTTCCCAGGGAGTGGTTGCTCCTACTATACAGTGACCAGATTTTAAGTGGGACTCCATTGACTTGGCGGGGGGGTGGGGGTGGGGTTCTTGATTTAAAATTTGGTCTATATAGAGCGACAAGTATTTTCATAGAATGCAAAAATAATATTGTAATATATTTTTCTTAATATTAAAATGCTGCAGGATATGGGACAAATGTTAAAAAGTCTGGTCACCTTACCATGTCTAAGTATGAGAGACAAAATCATACCATCCTCACTTCTAAGGGGGCTTCTAGGTAATCCTTCTTCCAAGAAAATCTACTGTTGCTTCTGAAAGTTCATGGCACTTGCAGTATTTTTTGTCAGAGCCATAATTTAAGGGCATCACATTTTCTTCAGCCTTCTTTATTTATTGTCCAGTTTTAAAAGGCTATTAGAAATACCAATAGTTGAAAGAAATGTACCATAGTTCCCCACATGATTCTTGCTTTTAAACATTTTTGAAAGATCTCGTGCTGCCATTCGTGAAATGCAGCCTATCTTTTGCTGTTTTGACAGCTGCTCACAGGAGCATGGATTGTGGATTCAACACAATGAATACCTTGGGAATATTTTCTTTTCCTTGTTTATCATTCGGTTGTCTAATCAACCAATTTTAAGGATATTTGTTTTCTTTGATATTGAGTTGTAATCTGTACTGAAGATTGTAGTCTTCATATCTCTTCATCAAGTCCTTCAAGTTCCCCTATCCACCCATTTTTCAGCTTGTAAGGTTGTATCACCAGCATTTATATTGTTATTAAGCCTCCCTCCAATCCCAATGATTGAGAGTTCTTCATGTTCAACACCTTGAATTATTTTATCAGTATTGATCAAATATGGAGAAAAGATTGAGTGTTCATGACCTATCCTTATTTAAGCCAGCAGTAGTCACGTATTCTGTTTGAACAACCGCCTCTTGTTTCTTATAGGGGTTCTATATAAGCACAGTGATCTGAAATTCCTAATCGTCTCAAGGTCATACACAATTTGTTATTATCCACATAGTTGATGAAGCACATAGTATTTTTTGGTTTTCTCTGCTTTCATACAAGTTTCATATGAAGTCAGGAATATTTCTAATTCTATGTCTTCTTAATCTGGCATGAATTTCTAGCAGCTATCTTTGATGTATTGTTTTTGAGTTTTCTTTAGCAGGATTGTGGTATCATGTCATATTCATGATAACTGCATTATCTTTATATGATCTTTATATAGAAGGTCACAAATATGAATACCTTCCAGCAAACTGGACAGGTACCTAGCTGTATTTCCATTTCTTGGCCTAGATGCGTGGGTATTTTCAGTGTAACAGCACTCAGTTAAATATTTTATTTGGTATTCCATCAGTTTCCAGTATCTTTTTTTCTGTCTACTGCCTTCACTTAAGTGTCAACTTCTTTCTTCAATGCCATTGATTCTTGACCATGTGCTACATCCTAAAATGGTTGGACATCAACCTTTTCCTTTCTTTTTCTGGTGATGGTGAGGAAGAGAGTTTACAACGATACTGTTTATTTCTTCCAGCTTTTTTTATTAGTCTTTGATTATTCAACATTTTACCAATATAATCACTCAATAATGCAAGTGTGGCTTGAATTTTTTTAAAAATTGAGAACATCAAAAAATTGATGTTGGGTGTGCTCTTCATTTTTGGCTTTCATTCTCCAGATTCTTCAACCTTTGATTATATTACTTCACTTAGGCTGTCTATTGAAATTTTCTGTTCAGGTCTTACTTAATTTCTCTTCCATGCTCTAGATATTCTATCTTCAAGAACAAGTTTGAGCATCTCGTCTGACTTCCACATTGATCTTTTCTATCTTTTCTTTCTTTTTTAATAACCTTCTGCTTTATCCAGGCATAATATTCCAGATGTTACCCCAGAAATGGCCTAGTCTTCTTTTCATCGGGGTGCAAAGTTTCAAATCCATTCTTGAGATATTTTCTAAGTTCAGCTGTGATACTCTTGTTTGCATTTTTACTTCAGCTTGAACTTACAGAGCAGCAATTGATAATCTGCCCCATACAGCAGCCACTGACATTCCCATTGTCTCTTCCCATAGATAGTAAATTAGTTTACTGTATATTCCATCCATTGAAGTCCATGTACGTAGTCGTAGCTTATGTTTTTGGAAAATATCTTTGTTTAAATTCCAGTTTCACTCCTATCACCATGGTCATTTTTCCTAACTACTCTTATTCATCATCAAAAAGAATATGTAAAGAAGCTCTTTATGCTTTCCATGGTGAAAAAAATCTTTGTGCATACAAAAGAATACAGGCAACATGACTTGTATTCAAATTTATATAACAAGTCCTAAACTTAGTAATGAAGAAATTGAAGAATTTTACCATCTTCAGTCAGAAATTGATCAAGCTTGAAATCAAGTTATGTTGACAATTGAAGATCAGAATAATAAAGTTGGGAAGGAACAGTAGCCGAAAATCAAGGCCTTTGTAACAGAAATGAAGCTGAGAATTGCATGATAGAATTTTGCATAGCCAGTGAATATTTTGGGTTCAAGTACGTTTTCCAAAGATACAAAAGAACTTTTCTAGGTGGAATATGCAAACCCAAGTTGAGTGCATCAGTGGAAACAGATGATGATGAAGCTTAGTATCTGTAGCTAAACCAGAACAGAGGCTGCCTGTGAGACACATCATCAATTTTTCATTTGAAAGTTCAGGATAATGCTAAAGAAAATGAAAACAAATACACCAGAGCCAAATATACAGTTCTTTTGTATACCCCACCAGAATTTTGAGAGCATCGCAAAAACATTTCCGATGCATTGGACACTCATCATAGATGACTGGATGAGCTGAGGGAGTACATCAGGACCATTACCTATGAGAAAAGCAAAAGGCCATTAAAAAAGCAGAAAAGATCACACTGTATGTAAGAAAAGACTCTGAAACTTGCACTGAAACAGAGATGAATAGAAAAATTAAAGGGTAACTTGTAAGAAAACCAAGTATTATAACGGATGTATAAAGACCTGGAATTAAAAAAAGGAAAGGAAAGAACACACTAAGAGCATCTGAAACTGAAAGAACTCAAGAAAAAAATTCGAGCATGAAGTTGCAATTTTGAAGGAGTCTATGGGAAAAATATTGAATGATGCAGGAAACATCAAAAGATGGAAAGAAAGCAAATCCCCTGTATCAGCATTCAACCATTTGAAAAGGAAGTTTATGAACAAGAGCTTGTAGTACTGAAGGAAGAATTTCCAGGTGTGTTAAAGATTAGGACAGAATACCACTCTGTTACCCAGTTACTGCTACTGAGTTACTATGTTACTCCTCAACCTCCAGTGCTTTGAACTTTAGTCAATGGTCTGCCATACTACCTGCTGTTTCTGGGAGACATCAGCGCCAGCTATTGGATTTATTACCATTGGAGACTTTCGCCTCTCTAGGCACAAACATCATGGCCTATCCTTGAATTTGCGCACAGCTGCAATCAATAGTTTTTGGTATTCATGCTGATCTTGTCATCATCATTTCACCCAAGTAATCCACTTTAGGAGAGGTACCTAGCTTAATAGCTGACCCCAAATTGTGAACTGGACTGGACTACCCATCCTTCTACAAAAAACAGAAAAAATTAAAATCCATCAAAAAGGAGAACAAATGATAAAGTGTTACATTTTAACCTAACTACATCTGTGTAGCACACTTTGAAATAGGTTTCGTTTAATAGCAAAGTGAGTCACATTCTTTTTCAATGGTCAGAAGCTATTCACCAGAGACTTAATACATGTAGGAACACTTCAAATGTATTTTTGGTTTCCTTGTTATTGTTTGAAACAAGAAAATTGGAAGAGGTTTAAATGGGAGGAATTTCCTTTTCAAAAATAGCTTCAGAATTGTCTTACTCCAATGCTTTCTATATCCTGTTAAGGAGAAAACTTTACTAGTATTAGCCAAGGTTTACCTTTTCTCTTCCTCTGCTACTAATGTTAAGAGTTTCATTATGTTTCACAAGCTTCACCAGTACTTGTACTGGAAGGAAGGGACTTATTTTGGAAGGAAAACTTATGATATTGTGAAGCCTCACAAAAGAACACAGACCTTAAGGGTGATTAGTAGTTAGCTTTTAGATAGAAATTTTGCTCTCTAAACTTAGAACCCAAAGCACAATAAATAGTTGAAAAAGAAAAAATAGAATGGAGACTCTAAAATTTTTTCACTCATTTTTCTCTGAGGTGTGGCTTGTGGGTTCAAAATGCTGATCTTTCTGTTAGTGCCCCCACTAGTTACCCCAATGGGTACAATAGAGCTACAGGAAATTATCAGAATTATTGTTCCTAATTTACCATTCTAGTAGTTTCAATTCAGCAGATCTTGGTTGTTGTATCTTTCTGGATGATCTGACCGACTCTCCAGATTAGGAGTGCTATATTTTTCTAGGGCCTCAGTTATTGATAGAAACACTGAATTATTGAATCTATCTTCTTACCGCTCTTTATTATTGTGGAGATGATGTAGATGATGACTCTAAATGCTTTATAGTGGAGCTGATGCCAGCAATTTTCAGTTCATTCATTTTTCAACAGATACTAATTGAGAACCTATTTTTAGTGGCAACAGTTGAGTAGTAATTATTCCAAGATAAATGGATATAAATTTAACAATTAGGGATATTAATGTGGAGAGTGAAATTGAATAGCAATATATCTAGTTAAACTTTCTACCAAAGCAAAACCAAACTCACTGCCATAGAGTTGATGTCAAACCCATGGTGACTGTATGGAAGAGCGTAAAACTTCCCCTGTGAATTACAGTGGCTCTAAATGCATAGGGGAGTAGAAAGTTCTGTCTTTCTTGTGCCTAGCTGCTGGTGCTTTTGAACTTCATATCTCAGGGATCACAACCCAGTGAGTAACCACTTCATCACCAGGTCTACAAACTTTATACATAGCCAATAAATATAACAAAATATCAATATATTAAGAAAAATATGGGATGCTTTGAGGAAACATATTAGGGAAACCTACACAGTCATTATCTAGAATCTGAAGAAGTTGGATCAAATTAACCTCTTGGATTAGCATAAATTAATAAATATCTAATGTCTTGTTATATTATTTGCCAGAAGTAATTACTTATGTGGTAGAGGAAAAGACAATATTTCTTCATTTTCTCAAGTAAAATGAGTTTATATCAGTGATGGGCTCATTGTAATCTTCAATATGACACAATGATGAATGAATCAAATTAGAAATGTTCCATTATGTTGTGTTATTTACTGTGAAAGTATGCTACCCATTTCAGTTCTTTCCAGGAATAAAGTGAATATATTTGGCTGAGGGATTTCTAATGGAGAGTAAGTAGGGCATGTGTGTTTCTATTTGAATATTAGATTCCCTTATGGACAGAGTAGCTTTTATAAACATTTTTGACAGTACCTTCTTAAATGCCTTTTATGCATTGGAGACATGAATTGTATTACTTGACAATGTTAAGTATTTCCCAGAACAACTGACCACATATTCAATTTCCCACATTCTATACTTATTCACCAAGATATATACTTTCAATGTATAATTGGGTTTTCAGATAGGACAAAATAATGTACTTCTGAAATATTAATTGCTAACTGTACAAGAAATATTTGGTTGGACATGAACTATGGAATTATTAAAAAACAGAACTACCATTTTCTCACTCTATTTACATTTATGAGATAAATTTCCATTTACAGGGTTCTTCCTAGCTGTCTAGGAAGGTGAATGCTATACAACATAGGAATTTGGGAAAACACTGACATCTAAAGAAACAGAACAATGCATAGTTGACTCTAACTGTTTGATGCAGAATGTAGGCACAGTTAGGACAGGGGGAAGAAAATCAGTTTTGCAATAAGTAATAGAAAGAGGCTTCCAATACAACAACTATCAGAGAAGATTTGACTGAGGATGCAGAGCATGTGCTGAATCTGCCTTAATGCATGCCTTGGGTCACCTGAATAAAAAGCAAAGTGGAGATTGGCGTGAATGACTGTATTTTGAAGACCAGAAGGCTATATCGGGGCAAGTTCTGAAGGGCTTGTCGTATTCACAGGACATCTTCGAATGAAAGGAATTGCTGTAAGATTTTATGTTGCTTCCTGGACTGGTCATAATTGAGAGGAGACACATGTTGATACCTAGGAATCACTTTTGACAGACAGCAGATCAGTCTAATCCAAACATTACAGAAAACAAAGACGTAGATGATCAATGTCATCTCCTACATACAGTTCTTATGTTCGAGTGAAACATGACAGGACTATGGATATGTTTTACAATGCTATACAAAAATGCAAACTTTACCTTTTGTCCAATCAGGTGATCCTGAACATCTTTTTGGTCTTTTTGATGGAGAATTAATTGCTTATACCTGATGGTGTAGTGAAGGAGCCATAGTGGTATAATGAGTTACTCATTAGGATGCTAACAGGAAGGTCAGCAGGTGGGAGCCCCCAAAGTCTTCATGGGGCTTTTTTTTTTACCCATCAATGTTTGCAGCCTTGGAAACCAACAGGGATATAGGTCTACTCTGTCCTATAGGGTTATGTAGAAGAATCAACTTGGTGGCAATGATTTTTTACTATACTACATAATTTTTACTATAATTATATAGTTTAGTGACATGGGGAATTGAAAGAAAGCAAATGGGTTTTAATAAAATCTATAGACAAGTTATATGTAAATACTTGGCAAAATATTTTATATTCTTTTCCTTTATGAGATAAATTTGTAAATTTGGTAGATTATGTGAGTATTCTGGGTTTTATTCCTTCCAGAATTCAACAGACATTTGATAAGCAGGAATGTTTAGGTTCACTATAAATTATCTGTCATACAAAGGAAATACAAATTTTAGGGTATAAAAATAATGGAAATATGCAAATCATACTTTCAAATAATTGTTTCCTTCCCTTTTGATAGAAAGTCTCTAATAAGAAACAAAGCAGAACGTCCTTCTGTGACAGGGTAGAAAAGATCATCCTTCCCAGAGAAGGTACAGTAATGCTTGAGTGCTTCATAAAAGAGAAAAGATTAAAACTCTAGCTTTCTCAAGAGTGACAAGGAGTCAAAATACTGCATCACCTACTGCTCAATATTGTTTAGAGCTGATAACAGGACAGAGGAAAGTCAATGTGATATTGTTGTCCAAGTAACTCACAGATTCAAGTGTGACTGAACAGAACAGTGGGCTGGAAACAGAACAGAGTCACTTGGAATTTGCTTTCTTTTGTTAGTTTTATTTAAATTGCAATTGTCACCAAGGTAACCTTTAGATGCTTGAAATTACTCAGAGAATATGATAGAAAAAAGGTAAAGCTTATTCTTAGTCATGATTTGCTGAGTTTTTAATGTATAAAGCATTAAATTATCCACATATTTTTAAGATTTCTAGTACTTATTAACAAACTTGACCTTAAACATTTACCATAAGTTCCCTTATTATCATTTGGGTCCCCTAAAATACAAAACTTGTGATGAAATTCATGATGCATGAATAAAATGTAGTCATTAAAATGAGACCGATTTATATATAGGAATATTAATTTTACATAATTGGGGGTAGATGTAATATTAAATAATACATAATAATACTTATAGTAAGGTAGGTTTCTCTGATCATGTATTTTCTATCTGGGAGAGAAATAAAAATTTATTATTCTACTACGCATGAAATATTGGAATGTTAGCAGAAAGGTCATTGATTGTAGCCCGCCAGTCATTCTGCAGGAGAAAGATAAGATAGTCCGCTCCATAAAGATTTACAACCTCAGAACCTTCCGGGGGAAGTTTTATCTGTCCTGCAGAGCTGTTGTGAGTGGGAACTTACTGCACAAAGCGGGTCTGCTTGCTTTGTTTGACACAGTACCACCAAGAAGCCATATTGAGGAAGAGAAGTTTGGGGTATAACATATTAAGTAGTAACATTCACTTATTTGGACATTGGTTAATAGGATTACTATATAATCTTGCATTTAATTTATTATTATATCATTTTAAATGACATGAAAACATAATAGATATTCTGAAGATTTAAAATAATACTGAAGGGATTACAGTAAAAATATTAGTCATATACTTAGTATTGAAATTAGCTCAGATGGCAAATTGTCTCCATTTCTGTCTATATTTAAAAGGTATTTTATTCTACCTTCTTTCTTATAAAGTTATAATATCCATGAAATCTCAAGGAAATCAATCACTGTTTAAAAGCTTAAATATATGAGACAATATAAAAAAACAAATGAAGAAAACTCCACTGGGAAGTGCTTTGTTTTTTGAGGGAGGCGGGCATCACTGTCCTCTGGTGGTTGTGGGAGTTACCCAGCCTTGCTTCTGGAGAGCTGCTGCTGGATAGGAACCACCAAGTCAATGGACCACAGTCCTGCACTCAACCACTATGCCACTGGGGCTCAGCCAATGCTTTCATAGAATATATTTTTCCCACTAGATGAGCATTGAGCAACTCACTCTGAGTTAGTGCATCAGTTGGCATTGCCTGTGAAGGTTCTCTGTGGTCACGGTGAATTTTTTCATAAAAGCAGTGTGGCGGTCATGTATTCAATATGTCAAATTTCATGATTGAGATGTAGGGGTGGAGTCTAGCCTGTTAATCTGGAGACAGCCATTGAGTAGCCAATGAGGCCTCTGTGTGGGCATGGCTTTCTCCTGAGACTTCTGGGATATTTCCCAATGTTTCCCTTATGAAGAAGAGAGGCCATCTCCTCAGTTGTTGTAAGTGAATCGCAGAGATGACAAATTACGGACAAGGCAGGATGGCAGCATCCGAGGAGCTGGAGGAGCCAGAGGAGAAGTTGTGGGTCCTTGCCCTGATGGAACCAGACCTCTTAAGCTGAAAAAGTCACGTGAAGACTCCTGCCACCGCAGAATTGCTTCTATCACCACTGAATGCTGTTGATGGACCCTGAGCCCTGGAAGAGAAGAGCCATGGGAGACCCCTACCAGCACCAGGATTCTGCACCCACTGACTTGTGACTTCATGAGTCTGAAGGAGACTTTATAGACTGGATCAGACATATGGGATAATATCAGACTTATGACTTTGAAATGCACTGGGCTGGGATGCTTTCTCAATGTCCCATTCCTCTTGTATATAAATCTTACCATTATACCTATATGTGTGTCTATTAATTTTTTTCTCTAGTCTACCCGGACTAAAACAAGCAGTTTTGCTCTAATCTTGAATTGTGTGAAGGCTGATTTAAGGGAACAGAATGCAGCTGTGAAATTTGGTTGCCTTCTAAGGAAAAATGCCACAGAAACTGTTTTTAAGTTTAACACAAATTACAAGGTCAGCACTGTGTAAAGAACACAAGTTTACGAGTGGTTTTCTCATTTCAAAAAGGTGAATTGTCAATCGATGACAAAACTCATTCTGGATGCCCTTCTAGTACCTGAACGGATGAAAATGTCAGCAAAATCAATATGCTTGTGTTTGAAGTCAGTTGACGGACCATTGAAGAAATGGAGAAGTTACATGGCCTGTCTTGGAGCTTGGTTCATCAAATTTTAATGAAAGATTTGGGAATGAGAAGGGCCACTGCAAAATGTGTGCCTCATGATCTGACTGACCAGTGTCCAGTGGAATCATGCTGTTCTCTGGAAGAACATCTCTGAAGTGGCCGGGACGTTTTCCCAAGGTCATTACTGGTGATAAGATATGGTGCTATTTTTACAACCCTGAAATCAAACATCAGTGAAGCCAGTGATAGATGCCATCATCATCTCTCCCATAAAAACTTGTCAAGTCAAACCAAAAGATCAAGGGGACACTCATTTTTTTTTTTAATGTGAGGGAGATAATGCACTTGGAGCCTGTTCTCCCAGGTCAGACAGTTAATCAAGCTTTCTATTTAGAAGTTCTGTAAAGATTGCATACCAGTGTGCAACAAAAAAGGGTTGATTTGTGGCAGATGGGGGACTGGTCTTGCCACCACAACACACCTGTGCACACAGCCATCTCAGTGCAAAACAACAGCACGCCTCTCTTGCCCCACTCACCTTCCATACCGGACCTCACTGCATGTGACTTCTTTTTGTTTCCACAAATGAAGAGGGACATGGAAAGGACAGTAATTTGAAGATGTAGAAGAGGTGAAGCAAAAAACGAGGAAGGTGCTGCCAACCATACTAACAGATGAATGAGAAATGTATCCAGGAATGGAATCAGGGATTTGACAAATGTATTAAGTGTAAAAGAGAGAGAGTACTTTGAAGGTACTCAAATACATAAATCAAATACAAATCAAATACATATTGAAGGCAATAAATACCTAACTTGAAAAAAATTCATTTGTAGAGGGGAGTACCCTTATATGTTATAGAAAATGGATATTTTGTTGTGGAGTGGCATATGTATATGATTTGTTATTATGTGACACAAAGTTCATTCCTGCTGAAAGCTCAAACATAACAGAAGAAAAAATCCTGCAATGTCCTCTCAAAGACAATTGTGATCACTGTGCCAGTCAATCTTGACAAAGGCCTTTCTCTAGAAACTAGTCCCTTCAGATGAATCCAAACTATCTTAAGACAAAGTCCCCCCATCACTGATTCTAAAAAACAGTGCATGATATATGTAATATTTTCACCAATATGATATTCAAAAGCATAATTCACTGATATTTATTTCTTCTCTAGCGTTCGAGTGCAATGAAAATATTATGATGGGTCATAATGCTGCTTATTGGTCTATGTTAGGCTGGTTTATCTAGAGAAATGAAACCAGCGACACTCATATGTATGTATATGAAATTTGTATCAAGAAGACAACCCACCCAAGTGGATTTTAAGTCTATGAGTCTGATTCTGCCTGTAGTTCTCTTCAAACTTGTGTTTCTGCAAGCTCATACAGAGAGTTAAAAGGGGATGCAGGACGTTCACAAGGCTGTGGGTTCAGAGTCTGCTGGATGCAAGGTTGGTGAGAACAAGGCAGGGCACTCACACCTCTTCATGTCAGCCGTCCATGTGGCTCCACCCCTGCACAGAATCCAGTGAAAAGGAAAGCCCAGGTAAGAGAGAGAAAACTTCTCACTGTCTTTGCTATTAAAAGGTGACACCCCCGTGGACATATCATCATCACAACCCTGTGACTTGATTGATAGGTTAAATTCAACTCTACACATTCACACATGTTCAAGTTACCATAAAATCAAGCTGCAACAGTTCATTTGTTTGCATTTTGTGTATGTTTTTGCTTTTTCTTTTGTTCACATTGATTTGAAATCCTTACTGAAGGCTATATTTTCATCTTCATCAATAAATACTTCAAATCTTTTTTTGCTTTCAGCAATAAAGGTTGCATCAGCTCTATAATGAAGCAGGTTAATGAGTCTTCCTCCAAACACAATGTCAAGTAATTCTTTATATAGTTCAACTTCTTGGATTATTTACTCATCATACAAATTTCATATATACAGTTAAATAACACAACTCTGATATACACCACTACTGATTTAAATCTTGAAGTACCACTATGTCACTGGTATTTTCAAATATTAGCTGGATTACTCAATGTGGATCACTTTTAGCTGAGCTTCCAGACTAAGAACAGACAGTGAAGAAGGAAATGGCTCCCCAGTTTGGAGAAAAGATCTCCCTGAAATATTTATGTTGAGCTTTAAAACATTGTCAGATTTTGATGGCCCAAAGAAGTAAGAAGATTATTGTCAGAGATAATACTTGAGATGGGACCTTCATGTCAAATCCAGCAGGAGTAGAGTCAATGGGATTTTTATTTGCTGAGGGGACATGAGCCAGGTAAGGGAAAGGAGTTAAAAAAAATCTGCTAATGATTGGAACTTGCAACATGCGAAGCTTGAATGTAGGCTAACTAGACATCATGATAAATGAAGCGTTACACTTGGAGATGGATATCGAGACACTGAAAAGACTTGGTATTGGCTATTTGAATCAGAATCATTATGATTTACTATACCATAAATAACACAATCAAGAGGAATGGCATGTCATTCATTCTCAAAAAGACATTGCAAACTCAATCATGAAGTTCATTGCTGACTGTGATAGAATAATATTTATTGACCTTCAAGGAAAATCAATCCATACAACTAACTTCAAATTTATGCACCAGCCATAAAAGTTAGTGAGGAAAAAATTTAATAAGCATGATTAGGGGTTCTGAAAACCCCATTCCTTGCAATGTTACCAATATTTTATTTAGAATTCACGTAGCTGTATAATCAATAACACAAATAAACACCTTTATAGTATTTTCTGTTTTTAATCTAGATAATATGATATTAGCAATATTAACACATACATACTTTATTTTTTTGGTCCCATGTCTTCTTTTATATTTGGCTAGACATTGTATTATTGCAGCAATTTTAAATTATTTTCATAAAACCTTTACTTACATGATGTATGAATAATATTATTTGATAATTTCAGCCCTCTGTAGGTCACCTCTATTTGTAATGGACACAAATATGACATCTGTTTTCCAAATTTCTTGCCACAGTCTATTGAGTGCTTCCAGTTCAGCATCAGTTTTTCGAGACATTTTAATTGGTATTTGCTTAATTTCTGAACTCTCTTTTGGTAACACCATTTATACAGCTTGGACTTTTTTCTTCAATTCTATTAATTCTTGATCATATGCTACCTGCTGACATGGTTTACTGTCTACTAGTTATTTTTGGTACAATGATTATAACGTTTCCATTTCTTTTGATGCTTTGTTATTCAATATTTTTCCCATACAAAAAAAAAATAAACTCACTACCATGGAGTTGCTTCAGATTCATAACCACATTACTATATGAAGCAATACTGCCCTTTGGGTTTCTGAGATTATAAATCTTAAATGAAAAGACAGACTCATCTTCGTCCTGCAAAGTGTCTGGTGTGTTGAGATTGTGAACTTTAGCACCAGGGTGTCTGTATTTTGCTATTCAAAACTTTTAATATTTTGCTATTCAAAACTTTGCAATCCAAGGATCATATTTCTACAGTTCTTTCAGCTTGGGAAATGCTGAGTACATTCCTCCCTTTGGATTTTCTAACTTCTATCAGATTTCATTTTAACGCTTACTTTGGCTTCTCAAACTGCCCTTGAAATGTTGCTCACCCTTGTACTTCATAATGCCTTCCTTTTACTTTAGTTATTCTGTATTAAACAACAAATTTCAGAGTTTCTTTGATATCCATTTTGTTGGTTCTTCATTTAAGATGTTCTTGATGTCACTCCACAAATCATCTGGTCTTCAGTGGTTAGTGTTCAATGGGTCAAATCTCTTCTTGAGATGCTATCTAAACTCACATGGGGGACAAGCAAGTCTGTATTTCACCTGATATAGAGTTGTTTTCATTGTATTACATGGAAGCAATTGATAGTTTGCTCCCCAGTCAGACCCTGACCTTTTTTGACTGGCGTTATTGAGTCTCTTCATCATCTTTTCCATATAACATTTTAATTTCCATCTAGACATTTAATTTCCATCCATTTAATTTCCATCTAGACATTTTAATTCCTGAGTATTCCTCTAGAGTGATTCAGTCATACAGTCATCACTTATGCCATTCTATGTGTGTGTAGATACGTATGTATATGTGTGTGAGTGTATATATATGCGTATGTGTGTATATGTATATATGTGTGTATATATGTGTGTATATATATATTTTCTAGAGAGAGAAATCATTTGTATTGTAAAATTCTATTGTGCTCCAGCTTTGTTTCTACCATAAATGCCATGTTTTCTAATTACTTACCCTACCTCTTAATTTTCTATTGTCACGTTACAGTCAACAGTATTTGATAACACATCTTGACTTAAAAAGGTAGTAGAATCCTTTGTCTCTAGTGATTGGTGCCATGTAGCTGAATAATCATTGTATTATCTGGCAATCCTTATAGGCACATGGCTATTTTTCTATTACAAAAAGCATTTTATTTCATGATACATATTGATGTTTTCTTTTCTAAACATAATGAAATATCATTTGTCTTCAAGTTGACATTGCCATCATAGTAAGCAGTATGATTTCCAGATTCAAATTACCAATACTAGTCTATTTGAACTCACTAATTCCTGGGATATCTGAGCATTTCATTTCATTTTGACTGCATCCCAGTTTTACTCGCTTCAACATCAGCACATTATATATTTTGAATGTTAAAGTATGGTTGAAGATGTTTCTTCTCATTTTGGATTCTTCCCAACAGCAAATTAAAGTCCTGAAGACATTGCTCCCCTATGATCACAAGTATTCATTAAATTAGCCTTGATAAGAAAGTTAACTGGTTAAGGTTTCAGATAACCAGTCTGTCCCACTTGTCTTTTGATTGCCTTCCTTCTTAATGGGGTCATCTTCTGTTAGTATTACGAGCAGTGTTCTTCTTTTATTTGTTATGTTTTCAGCAGTTAATCCCTCAGATACTAAAGGCCTCTTCTTTCTTAATACTCTACTTTAAATTTTGAAGCTCTCATTTCCCCTGATGATGGTTAAAAAACTGGTGCCATAACTTCCAGCATCACAGCAATATGTCAATTGCCATAGTAAAGCTAGCTGATAGATATGTGTTGATCTGTAAGACAGAAAAACATTATTTATAGAGCCAATGTATAATTTAATTTAGATAACAATTATTGTAACTTTTTTCTTCTGTTATATTTTACACTTATTTTCTTCAACCTACTTTATCCCTAACCCTACCTGCCCTAATATATGGAAAATATGAATATTGCTTTTCCTGATCATGTATATACCTTTATTTGCTGAAAACAGTGCTTCTGAAGATCATAATTAGTAACAGGTTCTGTTTCATGATCATAAACTTAGTTATTTTCAGTAAATAACTCTGAATTGTCTTTTAAGATATTAAAAACAAATCTTTATTTTAAATATTGTTGTATATAATTTCCAGAAATTATTTGCTGAAATGATGTGTTATAAAGTTTTTTTGCATTGAAATTTTCATTATGATTGAATATAAAATTGAACACAAATTTATATAGCTAAAGAACTATATGAGGTTTTTCTGTTTTACAACTTTTCACTGTCCACTGCCAGCATTATGTCCAGACATTTCTATTCTCTAATTTAAATTTCACTGTGATTGCTTTCTTTTATATTTGTCATTTCCAACTCTTCACTTATCTTTTTCTTGAATATATAAATACATATAAATGCAAACAAGTATGCTTGATAAGCTTTATGCTTGAACTCAATATCAATTCATAATTGTTAATTTAAAAATACTCTTATTTTGTCCAGAAAGCAAAATTTCTTATCTACTTATTGGCCTATAATTTCATTGAATTCATTTCCTTCTCCCGTTTCCACAGATTCCCATAAACTCTCCTCTATCCCATATGGCTTCTTTTAGATTGCAACTTATGCCTCCGCTTCACAAGACTAGAATTAATCTGAGGAAAACAGTCACAAATTGTGCTTCATGTCTACCCACAACCCTATCAGGGTATGTATCTTAGAACTTAGTTTCTATATTTGTGATAACATCAATATTTCACCTATAATCAACATGCTTTTCTGTAAAATAAATAATTTTCTTTCCTGGCTATTTTATAAATTCAGGAATATATTTCTCTAATCCCAATAAAAACCTTCTGATGTACCACTTTTGGGTGGTGCATTGTGGAAGGGGCTGTATGCTAATTTAGTACTCTAATCCTTAGTCTTGTCCTCATTCAGGAGAGTATTCTTAGTGTGTCTTTCTGCTTATAAACTGGGACACTTTATCTTGCAGTTGCTATGATGCTGAAGCTATGATATCAGGAAGTCACATGCAAGCAGGTTCATCCATGGTGGCTAAGTGTGCATGAATTTTATAAATTATAACAGAGTAGGGAGAAAGATTACTCTATTTCTAAAACTTAGTGAAAAAATATAGATCACAACAGAGTATTTGTGCTTTAGTGTTAAATTAGTTCCTTAACTTGACATGCACTAAAAATGAACAGAAATATAACTAATTTGAGCATGCTTATGATTACAGTGATAGTACAAGACTGATCAAAATTTAAAAGCCAACTTGACAGTAGTTGTAAATAAGCAACAATTTTGACACTAAAGAATATTTATGTCATCTGGAATTTTTTCTTCAAGTAATTATCATTTAAATGTTCTGTATTACAATTATTAAGGAAGATCAACATTTTTTGAAATCTTCCAGAAATTGGATTTACAATACAATGTGCTCTTCAAGAAAGAACAGTGAAATTAATAGTTATATTTTCCTAAAAACTTCTGAGTCAATTACTGAGGCTGTGATCCTGAAACATATGTAGTTGGATTTTTTTATGCACCAAGGATATTTCACAGAACAGACATATTGGTTAGCAGGCATTGTGCAATAAATTTGCTCTTTAAAATATGCTGGATTCTTCTAAAAATAATCCAAAGCTACTACCAGTCCCATGAATTAAGAGAAGAAGCCCTTTCTAGAAAGACAAAACATAAGCAATATTTAATTCCAATGTACATGTTTCCATGATGGAATGTGCCATGAATTTTGCATGTACATGTCTTCTTTTACAAGTACTTTTGTACACTGTACAAACAAAAACATTCAATGCAACTTAAGAAATTGGTAATGTGATTTCACAGAATATACAATAGACAAATCTGTATCAGTTTTCTTCCTTTTATTCATTTGATAGATTCATGCCTAATATTTAAAAAGAAAATAATCCATAAGAAATATCCATTTTTTATGATTGCCACATTATCAGAAGTAATATAAAGAAGAAATTAGCATAGGAGTAAGATTCCTTACACTTCCAGACAGTGAGAATAGACACATATTTATTAAAATAAATGAGCAGCAATGATTGCCACTAGAATCCTTTTTGACATCGATCAACACGAGCCAAAGGAGCACAGTTCCCCAACCAGCCCCACAAATATTTCCTAGTCCCAGGGATAACAACGGTGGCTGGCTCAACAAGTGACAGAGATGCAGCTCAGCATGACCAGACTGGAGTAAAGGTAAGCACAGAGGCCTGACTGCTGGCCCAAGCTAAGGGAGCTCCTTTCAGATTCCCTCATAGCCTTACATCCTTATAGCAGGGATACCACAGCACAAATAGTAAATAACTTTCCACACAACCTGGGAGAACTCCCTGCACTGCCTATCTTAACTCAGATATTCTGGTCTCCAAATTCTTTATTTGCAGAACCTTGGAGACAAGGTACCAGGAACTGAGCTCACAGACAGGGATTTAATCAATCTCCTGAATTTAAACCACACCACCTAATCTCCAGATAGTAGAGGAATCCAGAAAATCTCTTGGCAAGTGGATGTGCAAGCAGGGAGTTGGTGCCTGAAGTAAGGACCATAACCCTCAGGGCCCAGAAAGTACACCTGAATGAGGTACTGGATAGATCCAGAAACCTGCCAACTGTCCTACAGTACCAGAACATGGTCAGAATCTCCTAGCCACCTAGTTAAGCAATTTGCCTCTAAGTAGGTTATTGCTTCCGCCTTCTCTACCTCCTAGACCACCCAGGTACTCAATATGAATTAGAAGACCAAGTGTAAACCCCAGAACTAACACAGCCATCAATGAGCAAGATAGACCAAACTTAAGGGCCCTTGGAATGTCATACATAGACTGTCAAACATAATAAAGGAAGCACACACAGAAGAAGACAAAATAGGTCACTGAGACATTTTGAAATTACATCACGTATGCACATCAAAGTCTTCATCAGGAAAGTCCACAAATTGTTTCAATTTTTTCCCCTAGGAAAAATTAGACAAAGGTATAATTACCAAAATCTACTGAACTCTACATCAGCTTAATAAGAAAATACAAATGCCCCAATTAATAAGTGGAAAAGAGATGAATAGACCATACCATCAAAAATGAAGTGAAATTGACTAATAAAAACATGAAGAATAAAAGACACTCAATATCACTATCCATCTGGGTGATGCAAAATAAAACCAGTATGAGATACTACATTGCACTCACAATGCTAGCACAGCTCAGGGAAAAAAAAAACAATAACAACCAGAACACAAAAAATACTGGGGCAGTTGGGGAGAAAATAGTCCACTGTTAGTGTACTTATAAATTCAAGCAACTGCTAAGGAAAATAATATGGCAATGCTAAGTACTAATCATTTTCATAATCTTAGGTGTTGGTTTATCGGGAACATGGTATCCTCACAGCCAAAACAAATACTTGATGTGGAAGCCAGAGTGAAGGAACTTGGCCAGTCCTTAAAACTCTCTGTAGCCCTTGGATTTAGGAGTGAAATTCTCTGCTGAAAGAGGAGGCAAAGGATGGCTATGACAAGACTATGAAATGGTGGTCATTGGACCCTGGGTGGGACCAATGCTTCATGGGTATCCAACGGGAGGCACCCATATCTACCATAGATTCCATATCTCAGTCCTCCCTTTTCAATAATTTGACAGGTATTCATCCAATAGGCAAGGATCTGCCCTTGCATGAAATGTTATAGGAAAATTTCCCCATGCTTAATGTTTTAGGAAACCAACACCCATGCTTAATGTAAACAGAGCTCAGTTAATCAAGAAATCAATCTGTACAAAGCAACAACTCAGATTTCTGTTTGCAGTTGGACTGCTTACATAAACTCCTCATACCAAAATAACTTCAATTCTGTGCCTTTGAATAAATTAATGATGTCATCAACACAACTAACTGCCTCATACCTCAAAAGGATGATTGGCAATATTTTGTTGTTGCTTTGTTTGTGGTCTGGGGGTTTTGTGTTGGTCATAATATTACCATAAACATAAACTAGAATTGTTGATAACCTGTGGATAAGCAAATTAATTCTGGGCACTTACTTAATTCTAGCCCGAATTCAAGAATAGTTAATTCTTATAACTAACTTGCTAGTTCTTGATAGTCACTTTCATGAAGAGATCATGAAGATAAGAGTTGCTGCAACAAAGTGTGCTAAAGAAAGCAGATGATGCTTGGCTTTCAACTGGAATAATGTCTGGTGCTTTAATGGTTGATATTGAGAAAAGCAACCATCTAAGTGAGATATTCACTGAGTGCACAGTGAAGAAGCACACCACCTGTGTGATATAAAGAAGACCATAGGAAAAGGCAAATGTGATGAAAGGAAAAGTATCAGAGCTTGAATTTTGAACACCCAATTTGTAGAAGGCTGTAAAGGACATTAGGAGCTCAACATTCATCTGCAGATTACCTTGTCAGATTAAGCCTCTGGAAAACCTCTGTCAAGGGACTTGCATTGAGCAACTTTACTCTCAGAAAATATTGTAAGCTTAATTATGGTAGATAGAATTATGGTATGATATGATTCTTGGTCAATTAACCTCCCTTTGACCCAATCTGAAATTGTCTAGACTTAGACAATTCTCTGCTTGTTCCATGACAGAAATTTATACTGCTTTTTTTAAAAAAAATTCCTGTTGTTCTTTTCTTTCTTATGCTTTATTTCTCTCTATAAAAAATCATTGCTATTTCCTTCTTTCAGATTTTGCTTTTTTGCTTTTTTTTTTGCTTTTTTGCTTTTTTATTGTCTCTGTTTGCTCAGTTTAAATGCATAGATAATAACTTATGCATTGACTACCCTGAGATGGGGTAGTGTAGGAAGTCTGAGAGGAATTCAGGAGCTAGCAATGAACTTGGGAGGGGAGTAGGAGTACTAGACCTGATGGTGATGATATATATGCAACTCTTTTTTTAAAAGCAACTATGGAAGTATATGATGTGTAAATTTTACATTAAAAATCTACTAGAAAGGTAAAAGAAACTAGAGTTGGTCAATATCTACCATGCATGAAGGAGGAAAAGTTTTTGCTTAAGGAACATTTAGTTTATGTCAACGGTGGTAGACTAATTTATAAAGGGATACCAATAGTGGTTGCACAACACGAAGAGCATAATAAAAGGCACTGCATATGCATGTAGGCGTTTTTGAATTGGGGAATGTTTTGTTGTATATATTTTTGCCACAGTTCAAAAATTACAATCACATGAACAGCAAAGAATACAAAGAAGAAAATGTTTCAAAGTTGTTTGTTAATGATTATACAACTCTTCTTGATATGAGTGAACTATTGAACCATAAGATATCTAGCTGAAGTGTCAATAAAACTGTTTAAAAATAAAAGTAATATATAAAAGTAATAGGTAGTATGACGTAGGAAGAGCGGAAGGTTTAAAGCAGTCAGGACTATTTATGATTTTATATTTTTGTGTATGTCTTATTAAAGTTATTTGTGACTATAGTTATGTCTCTCTAATTTTTCTCCTAAGAAACATGAGCTCCTTGAAGATAAGAAGAGTATGTTTTATTATTTTAATTTGAAACACAGAACATAATTATTGGTTACACAAATCTAATTAGCATTTAATGAACACCTGAAACCCTTATTTAACAACATTTTGCCTCCTTAGGAAACATTAGAGATAGAAACCTGAAAAACATTTTAAATAAAAGCATGGAGAATATTTTAAATTACATATACTTAGAAAAATAATCATTCCCTCTTAAGACACCTACACTGGTGCCATGCAATTTTGTAAGAGTGGTAATACTCTCATAGCTAACAGTTAAATTTAGCTTTTATATAAATGTCATGGCTATTTTTTCCTGATTTATTCCTGGACTTTAAGTGAGGGAATTGTGGATTTAAGTCCGATGTCAACCATTACCAATTTATATTAGCAATATAAATAAAATAAGTTTAATAATATGAGTGTACCCCCCCAAAAAAAATTTTTTGCTGCGCATAGAAAAACCTTTATAGTAGGTATTTTTCCAACCAGGAAAGCATTGAGTTACCTACTCTGAGTTAGTGCTCCCAGTGGCATCACCTGGGAAGGTTCACCCTGGTCACAGTGGTTTTTTTTCTCATAAAAGCAGTTTCATTCAAACCTTGTTTGTTGTTATGAATAATTTAAGAGAAAAGCATGGGGCTGTGAAATTTTGATTCATGCTTGAGAAAAATGCTGCAGAAACTTGTGATGTGGAAGAGCTTATAAGGACAGTGCTATGGGAAACACTCCAGCTTAAGAGTGATTGCCTCATTTCAAAGAAGGTGAAATGTTAATTGATGACATTCCTCATTCTTGATGTCCATCAACCTTCAGAGTGGATGAAAATGTCAACTTGTAGTGCTTTTGGGGTTTATTCCACCAGAATAGACTTAATCAAGTTTTTTTTTTTTAATTTAGAGGTTCTGAAAAGATTGCATAACAGTGTGTGACAAGAAAAGGTCTGATTGGTGGCATACCAGGGACTGGTTTTGCCACCAGGACGATGTACATTCTCACACAGCCATCTCAGTGAACCAGTTGTTGGCAAAAAACAGCATGTCTCTCTTGTGCCACATGCCTTGAGTACCTGACCTCATGCCATGCAACTTCTCTTTGTTTCTGTGAATGACATGAAAGGACAGCATATTTGTGATGTAGAAAAGGTGAAGAAAAAAATGAAGGAGGTGCAACAGCCATCCAAAAAGATGAGTTTGAAAAATGTTTCCAAGCATGAAATCATATATTTGACAAACATATTAAGTGTAATGTAGAGTACTTTGAAAGTGGTTAGGTTGCCTGGGGAAAAATGTAGTTTTGAAGAAAAAATACATCTTAAGGGAGGTATCCCACTGTATACTGCATCATAAATGACTCATCTTTTAAATCAAAAGAAATTTAAGAAATATGTCTGTACATGGAATTGTGTTGTATTTCTTGAGCTTCTCTGCAAATGTAACAAGTGGTTTTCCTTATTATGTTACTTAAGCTTCTTGAGTAGGCAGCAGTCCTGGTGGCGTAGTGGTTTCTTCATTGGCTGCTCCCTGAAAGGTCCACAATTTAAAACCACGAGCAGCTCTGTGAGGAGATGAGGTCATCCACTCCTCTAATGATGACAGCCTCTGAAACCCAAAGAGATAAGTAGCTATGCTCTTTCCAATAGAGTTATTATGTGTTCAGAGTTGACTAGATGGCAGTGACTATTGAGTGGCAACACAGCCCTGTGTTAAAGTATAAAGACGGGCTGAGCCCTGGTGGCGTAGTGGTTGTGCGCAGGACTGCGGCCCACTGGGACGGAGGTTCAATTCCAGCAGTGGAGCTGGGCCTCCTACTCCCACCACCATGGCAGTGATGCCCCCTCCCCCCCAAAAAAATAAAAAAATAAAGTATAAAGACATAAAAGCACAGCTTCAATCAGAAACCATTAAAAGCATTGGAATGATGCTGTGGGATAAGTATTAAGTATAGATGGCTGATGGAAGAGTTAGTAGGAAACTTAAGGAGCAATTCTACTATGTCCTATATTGAGTAGCTAGAAGTCTGGTTTACATTAGAAGAGATTCAGATGCTGGAAAAATAAAATTGTATTAAACAATAGATTCTATTTGAAAAATAATTTTATTAAAACCATGATGAACATAACTTGTATTTGAGCAAATGATGCTGTTAATGTATATTTAATTCATATCCAGTTTATTTACTTGAAGTATTTATATCTTTTAAACTACAGTACAGCAAGGTACATTTTTTCATATTCATAATTTTGATTTTCTTTTTTTCAGAAATATCTTGGTTTCAGGACATCAACTTAAATATTCTTCCAATAAAGCAAAAACCTGTCATCTACTTTTATCAGTTTTACTATCTGAAATACTAAGATAACTTTTAAAATATTCACTGGAAGCTACCATGCTCAAATCCACTTTATTTGCAAGAGAAATTTTTATTAATGTAATGGAATCAAGTAAAAATGCTTAGCCTGAATAAAAATTTTAAAAATTCACTGAGCTGCAGTGATATTTTTCTTTGTTTACCACTAACAGTACTATATCTGTTTCTAAAAAATTCTTATAGTGTAAATATGTCATTCATGATGCTTCAGGGTGAAGTTTGCAAAATGAGCTTCAGAATGGTATACATTTCAATCTAAAATGAACTCATAACATGAATGATACTAAATATAGAGTATACAACATTTATATAAGAGGGAAAAGCATAAAGCTGTCCCTGACTTCCTGTTGTAATTAGTACATCTTTTATGGCAACATAAAATGTTCTAATGGTAATGTTGTGGAAAGTCATTTAGTTTTTATCAATTCTTGAAATGATTTTCAGATGTTGTCACTAAAAATAGATGTTTAGGAGGGCTAAATTTCAAGTGCAGCAGTTCAGCAAACACTTGAACTTAAGTTCTTTTTTGTTGTTTTAAGAGAACTAGGTCATTGTTGTTGCTATTAGAAGCCATAAAGTTGGTGTTGACTTGCAGTTACCATGTGTGCAACAGAAATAAACACTGTCCTGGCCTGTATGATTCTAATGTTCGTTGCCATGTATGCACCCATTGTAACCACTGTGTCAATATATATTTTCAGGGGATCTTCCTTATTTGCGTTGACTCTCTATCAACTATGATATTTTTCCTGGGGAAAGATCCTCTCATAATATAGCCAAAGTAAACCAGATGAAGTCTATTAATACATTCTAGCAAAGAGCATTTTTCTTTACTTCTATGAGTGTGAAGGCTTCATTTCAATATTGCCTAACTGAACATTCTTCGTGGTTTTGCAATTAAGACCAAGTGATATCTCTTGATAAGATATGCTGAGGGTACAGCCTCTTTCAGATAGAAGTAGACTCTATAGAAAAATCTGCATGATTTTTGTTTAGCCTGAATGCTGCACCTGGTTCATCAATATCCTGTTTTTTGGACTTGAACCACTGGCCTGTTATATTGCCTGATGGTTTTGGGAGCCGACATTGACCTACTATCTGTCTGTTGACCTTGAACTCTTCAGCTCTGCATGATTAAGCTGGACCTTCTGATCTGATGTCCATTCTCTATGCATCCAGAGCCTCCCTGTTGATTTCTGATGCATCAGCCCCTATGGCTTTGTGAAATAGGAGAACCCCACAGAAATGAGCAGTTGTGCCAGCATTGTGCTTAGTGGATAATCTGAATTCACAATCTACCCAGCAGAAAAAAGATCACCAATTGCTATCTAGTCACCGACCACTTATGGAAACCCTATAGGATGGGGTACAACTGCCCCCAAATATTTCTACTCTTATGAGAGTCGAAAGTCTCTTCTTTCTCAGAATGATATCGTGTTAAAATTCATAGACAATATCATATGCAACAAACCATGGGAAAACACCTCATCTGTGTCCGGGTAAACTAGAGAAACAAATTCATAGACTCACATATGGATATAAGGGAATGGTTTATATACAAAAGGAATGGGACATTGAGAAAGCATCCCAACCCAGTCCAGTACAAAATCTTATGTCTGATATTAGCTCATATGTTTGATACCGGTCTTTAATGTTTCCTTCTGACTCACAAAGTCACAGGCCAGTGGGTGCAGAGTCCTGGTGCTGGCAGGATTCCCCTCATGGCTCCTTGTTTCCTGGGCTCAGGGTCCATCAACAGCATTCAGTGGTGCTAGAAGCAACTCAGTGCTGGCAGGGGACTCCAGGTGGCCTCTCCAACTTCAGAGGTCTGGTTCCATCAGAGCAAGACTGTGTGGCTTTTCCTCCAGCTCCTAGGATGCTGCCATCTTGTCTTAACCGTAATTCATTGTCTCTGACACTAACTCTCAACATCTGGGGGGATAGCTGCTCATCTCCACCAGGGAAATATCGTGAGATTTCCCAGAAGTCTTAGGAAAAAGCCATGCCCACACAGAGGCCTCATTGAATACTCAATGGCTATCCCCAGATTAACAGTCTAGACTCCACCCCAACATCTCAATCATGAAATTAACATAAGCACAAGACTGCCACATCATCAAAGATTCACAACTCTAAAATAACCTTTTGAAAATTGGCATATGGATTATGGATTATACTGCTAGACACAAGGTCAGAAGTTTGCACCCATCCCTCTTCTTTGGTAGGAAGATGAGGCTTCCTGGTCTCTTAAATATTTACAGACTCAAAATCCTAGTGGAGCAATTGTACTCTGTCCATAAAGTCACTATATGTCAGGCTTCTGAATGATTGGGAACTTTTATTTGTTAATTCACATAATGTTTATGAAAATACCTCGCTATGGGGGAAAATTTTATTAGAGTAAAAATACAATACTAATTTGAAAACCCAAGTCACATACATTCTTCAACGGTGACTAAATATACAAATTGCAATAGATTCATATATATAATATACTCAGTGATCAAGAAAAATAGGACATCAAATCATAACAAGATATGCAAATCTTAAAAGCATATTATTAGATGAAAGAAATTAAACTTTATGATTATAATTATAAGGTTTATTAGAAATGAAAATTACAAAATTGTATCTAGTTCAACATTTGGCAAGGTCTTGGAGTAAGAGGGAAGAAAATATAAAGTACATAAAATAGTAAGAGTAATAAGATTATTCTGTATGATACAGTAATAATTGATATATATATATTTTTTGGTTTTAGGGCATCACTGCCCTCGTGGTGGGAGTAGGAGGCCCATCCTTTGCCCCTGTGGAGCTGGAATTGAACCTCCTTCCCAGTGGGCTGCAGTCCCACACACAACCACTACACCACCGGGGTTCAGCGATAGATGATTTTATGAATTTTTAAAAAGTCTTCATATTATACAACAAAATTATGAGTCATAACATGTGTAAATTTAGAAAATATATTCAGAAATTTTGTGAATACAGAGATAGAATACAGATTATGAACAATGATCTCTAGTAAAAATGTATAGAATAATGTTCCCCAAGATGATGTGAATGGGCTCACATTAGTAAGTCTGGAAATGAGTGTAAGAATAAAACCAAAAATGAATTGCACATAGCACTCTATTTTAGTTGTTTCCAAGAGGGAATGAGTTAGAAAATTTGATATTCTTAAGCATGTACATTGAAGTTGAAAAATTAAGCAAAGTAATTATGGATGGTGAGAATCAAGTTTCCAAATATAGGAATGAGAAGGGAGAGTTTTAAAAAAGGATTCTAGAATGGTCTGTGTGTGATTGGGTTAGAGTTAGACATTAGTGCCAACTTCTGATTAATTCAATATAGATACAAATTGTTACATATATAACTGTTAGCTAAACTGAGAGAGGTGACATGGAAAAATAAGATGACAATGGCAGGGAAGCTTATACAAAAGAGATGCAAAATCGCATTCCTCCCATGTCCCCAAGCAAGAGGGGGCAAGGGGAAAGGCAAATACAGCACAATTAAATACACATCAATTAAAAAGATATTTGCCTCCTAGTTCTTTCGACGATTTCTTTTTACTTTCCTTTTGTCCCACTCTCATGTTCAGCCTTCATTTGGGTTTCAGGAATTCCTCATGGCTACACTGTCACTCATCCAGCCCTGTCAGAACTCCTATACCCTCTTCACCATTGATTTTTGGCCACTAACTGTTCACTTGTCCCTGGGTTTGTTAACATCCACTCCCTTTCCCTATCTCCCCCTCTCCCATATCCCCCTGGAACTGTCATCCCTTTGTTTTCCTTTCCAGCTTATTTATGCCACCTATCCCTTCCAGATAGACAATAACAACAGGAAGGCAATTCTACTTTACAAATCCGACTAGACCAGAGGATGTACACTGGTACAGAGAGGAACTAGAAACCCAGGGAATCCAGGTCAGAGGAACCCTTCAGGAAAACTAGCGAGAAGGGCAATAATAGGAGGGTGGAGGGAAAGTAGAGTAGAAATGAAGCAAAGATTGCAGGATCTACATGTAATCTTCTCCCTGAGGGATGGGTAGTGGAGAAGTGGGTGAAGGTATGTCGGATGGTGTAAGATATGAAAAACTAATAGTAATTTATAAATTATCAAGGGTTCATGGGGAAACAGGGTGTAGGGGAAGGGAAAAATTAGGTGTAGATACCAGGGACTCAAGCAGAAAGCAAGTGTTTTGAGACCAATGAGTGAAACAATGTACAAAAATGCTTGACACAATGGTTGTATCTGTGGATTGTACAAGCCCCCAATAAAATGATTTAATAAAACACAAAAAAGCCCCAGAAACAGTGCTTGACACAGCACAGACCTGATTGGAAAACATTAATTAGGATCACCAGACAGACCTGAAACTATTCAATTTTTTTCCCTTTTTCATTTTTTTTTCTTTTCATGTCTATCTATATAAGCTAGGTTGGATCAATAAGCCCATGGAGAAAACAATAAGACTGATGATTCCAGTGGGGATGACAGGGGGAGGGGAGAGGAGAACATGGGGGGGCAGGGGGGCTGTAGGAGTTACATAATCTATTGTCAGTTTTAGATTTATGAGTGAAGAGGTGGAGTTTAGCCTCTCAATCAGGGGTCAGCTTGATGACCTCTTTTGGAAGTGCTAAGGAGATAAATAGCTCATTGGAAGTAGGCCACATAGTCAAACTCTGCAAGACATTTCTGTTGGCAAAAGACATAGAGCTACGCTAGAACTCTGGAGATTGAAGTCATATGGAGACCCCTGCCAGCACTAAGAGGCTTCTACCACCTCTGAATCCACAAGACCTTCCACCCAATAGCCTAAAATCTTCCTGCATTTGGGTTCATTGCATGTTTTTAATGAGTCTGAAGAGGACTTTATAGAATGGTATCATATATATGGGCTAATATTCGACTTGGTCTGGACTGGGCTGGGCTGTTTTCTCAATTTTCAACAGCCCTTGTATAGAAAGCTCTTTCCTATACACATAGAAGTGTCTATAGATTCAATCCTCTAATAAACCTGGACAAACACAGGAGCCAACAAACCCAGGGACATGGGGACAAGAGATTTAACATCAATGGCAATGAGGGCAGAGAATGTCTGGTGGGTTTTGAGCAATTTCAATGTAGCCAAGAAGAAATACAGAAAGCCGAATGAAGGTCAAACCTGATAGTGGGACAGAAGGAGAGTAAAAGAAAATAGAGGAAAGAATTGGGAGGCAAAATACATTTATGGAGGTATAAACATAAGTATGTACATAGGTAAGTATATTAATATATAATCATAGGTATATAGGTTTATGCATATATATTTATAGGTTAAGAATTAAGGTCGCAGATGGACATTGGGTCTCTACTCAAGTCCTCCCTCAATGCAGGCACGTGTTGTTCTAATAACCTGTCATTCTATCATGTTCATCTTCCTGATATAATCGCTGAAGACAAAGTGGGTAAATAAGCAAAAGTGCTGAATAAAACTGACGGTGCCCCGCTATCAAAGGATATAG
The DNA here is from genome assembly GCA_004026705.1 of Nesogale talazaci. Lineage (NCBI taxonomy): Eukaryota > Metazoa > Chordata > Mammalia > Afrosoricida > Tenrecidae > Nesogale > Nesogale talazaci. The sequence goes on along the minus strand of PVJH01009242.1, from coordinate 34,015 downwards.
TACTGGACTCTTAAAGACTTGAGGTGAAAGAAGCGGCCGTCTAGCAGGGAAACAAGAAAGCCCACGTGGCTTTGAAGCCCAAAGCACACTAATCCATGAGGTGCTAATGGGATCAGATAAGAACCATTTCTACATGAATGAGAGGAGTGGAATGGAGATCTAAAACTTATCTGTAGATAACTGGACATCCCCTCACAGAAGGGTCCCAAGGAAGGGATGAGCAGTCCAGTGTTCAGTAGAGTGCTAATGAAACACACTAACATCTCTCTAGTTCTTTTAAGTTTCCCATCATCCCCTTTTCCCAATATCATGACCTCAGTTCTATCTTAAAAATCTTGCTAGACCATAGCATAGACACTAGTACAGATAAGAGCTCTCAACATACAGAATCCAGGATAGATAAAGCCCTCAGGATCAATAATAAGAGTAATGATACCATGAAGGTAGAGGGAAGGTGGGGAGAGAAAGAGGAGAAAGGGGGGACTGATCACAAAGATGGACATATACCCCCCCTCCAGGAAGACGGACAACAGATATATTGGTGAAGGGAGACAGTGGATGGAGTAAAATTGAAAATAAAAATAATTTCTAAATGATCAAGGGTCAAAAAAGGTATGAGTGTTGAGGAGATAAAAAAGAAAAAAAATTATGCATAGATTTCCATATTGCAGATCATATGACACTGAATAAAAAATTATGAGAATAGATGATTGTATCACAGTAAAGAAGAAAGATAGAAAGAAAAGCTCCAGAGATAGCTAATAGGTTTGAACAGTAAAAGACAGAATGTTGTCCCAAGGGTTGAACAGACTCAGGATTTGGGACTGGGTACAAGGGCACAGTGTGAAGTTTGAGGCTGAATGGTAACACATAATTGAAAAGGGAAGATTCACTGAAGAAAACCAAACAATAGCAATAGTCTCACTGGAAAAGAAGACTTTGGGCAGAATAAAAGCCCAGCTCTGCATTGCATTATTTCCTCAGGTTAGCTGAAATTCATTGGTGCTTCACACCAAAGTACCCTTTCAATAAACTCACCCAATCTGCTCAGACATTTTCTCTGATTGGTCTAAATGTTGTCACTGAACTGAATTATTTATTGCTATCAAGACAAAAAATGAGAGGAAGAACTAGAAACTGTGAGGTTTACCCCAATAACAAAACTATACATAGATATAGATATGAGAGAGCTTCAAAAGTTTGTGGAAAAACTGAAAGAAAATGGAATTTTGATGGATTTTTAAAAGATCCGTTGCATAATATATCAACTAGCACATACCCACATGCTAACTAGATCAAAGGTTTAAGAACAACAGCTCCTCAAAGAGCATTTCTGATTCAAGATGCAATAGTATTGTTAGATTCTATTAGCTATGATCCACAGAAACTCCAATCGCAACAGAGTGAAGCATCCTGTGCTGTCTCACAGTTGTTCATATGCCTAAATCCATTATTGTAGCTATGATAGATGTTATCCTTCTATTAGATAAGCAATATCACAATATACTGTTTTTGTTAGGTATCATCAAGTCAGTTCCCACTCAGAGTGATCTTATGGACAACAGAACTAAACGCTGTCTGCTCCTATACCATGCTCATAACTTTTCCTATGCTTGATCCTCTTGTTGAAGCCACCATGTCAACGCATCTCCTTCATTGTCTTCCTCTGCTTCATTGTCCCTCTTCCAAATAACGACAGCCTTCTCTAGGGATTGGGCTCTCCTGATAACATGTCTAAAGTACATAAGACAATATCTTGTCACCGATGACTTCAAGAAGCTCTCTGGCTTTCTTTCTTCCAAGACAAGTCTGTTTGTCTCTTTCAGAGTCTATGTTGCTTTCCGTATACTTTGCTAGTATCACAATTCAATTACATTGCTTTGTTTCTTCTTTATTTAGTGATCAATTGTCAAGTGTAGATGAGGTAATACAAAATACCATGGCATGAGTCAAGCACACTTTAGTCCTCAATGGATCATCCTTGATTTTGTGGTGGGTACATACTTTTATGTCAACTTAAAGACACATCAATAGGTAGGAATGGAGTCCAACCTGCAAATCAGGTCACAGCCTGATGATACCTCCCTGTATGTGTGGCAGTCTCATAGGAAAGCCCTGGGAACATCCCCACTCCCTCCGCCTTCACTTTCCTGCATGCTGCAGGTGCTGAGAGCTATCATACCCTGCAATTTTCACACACAGGTCTGTCATCTTCCTGCATTCTGAATCATTGCCTATTGTCACATGAGTCTGAAGTGGTACTTATGGACTTGAACTGTACTTGGCTGATTTCTTGATATACTAGTATTCCTTGATATAAAATTCTTTCTTAGATAAATATGAATGTCACTGAATTTGTTTCTCTAGTCGACCCTCCCTAACACACTTTTCATTACACCCTGTAATGAATACAAATAGAGATCCCTTTTGGTCAGTTTGCCACCGAGCTGTATTCCAAATTTCTTGGCATAGATGAGTGAGTGTTTGAATTAGAGTTATATTCATTGGAATTTCTTGAATATGGATAGATATACTATCATAGGTAGCATTTTACTTCATTATTGATTTTGCAATGTCCTGTATGACAATTAATGCCATGCCATTCTTTTTGATTGTGTGAATCCTAACATAGATTTATCATAGGCTTTCATCATAATGTCATAGGATATCAATCTTATGCATTACATTCATTTTTGAAGACTTCCAATTTTCTTGGCTTCTTATTTTGCTTATTGTAGGTTCCAATTAGGAGCGGGGTTTTGTAGCTCTTCTACTTTACCTTGAGTCCAGCCCCAGAGTAAAATGAAAATATCAAAGGCGGCCCTCCCACAGACTTTATCAGATTTAAGTCACTACGATTGATTCTATGGAGAGAAATCAGTTACATTCTCAGTTACATTCAGAGTGCCCTGGGATTCAGAGGACCTGTGCTCAGGCACTCTCAAGATGTTCTGTTTCCCTTCATTAAGCCTTCAGTACCTGACAATGTTTTGAAGCTGTACATATTGTTTGCAGGTGTTCCTTACTCTGAAGTGGGGAGCTAAGTCTGTTATTTTCTGTTCTCAGCCGGGAAGCTCATTATTGTCTGTTCTTAGCTGGGAAACGTGAATATTATGGATGACGCTTTGGTATTTGAAATACCAGTGGCATAACTTCCATCCTCACAGCAATCCACAAGCCACTAAAGTATGAAAAGCTAAAGGACTATTGTAGTTTCAAAAAAGAGTATTCTGAAAGCATCTTCAAATGACACTAAGCAATGGCAGTTCATAAGTTTTTCTAACGACAAACCACAAGGTCAGTTTACCACACTCAAAAATAAAAGAATACACTCCCTTGCTAAATCAGTGATTGCCACTTTTTTATTGAACTACAGAATTAATGCTGCTTTAATAACTAAATTCTAAATCCTCTCATGACACAGTAGCTGTAATAATGATCTTGAACATAAGAACAATGATGAGTTTGGCACAGGGCTGGGTGGTGTTTTATTCTGTTGTAGAAATTTAGAATTTCTAAAAGTCCAAACTAATTATATGGCATCTAATAACAACAGCAAATCCTCTAATAGATTACTTTTAAGAACAATTCATGAGTCACCCACATTTATACCTTGTCTACCCTCCCATTCGTGTAATGAGTAATAGCTCAAACTTTGAACAACATAGGTATAGTGGTTCTTGTGGTTGTAGGCTAAAATCTGGATACTAATCAAAAAATTGGTAACACAAAACAGAAATTTTAAACTTCAGAAGAAATAATCAAAAAAATTATCGAAAGAAAAAGATAAAGCTTGGGAAAAATTTTCCTAAATTTTGTGTTTCAGCAATTGGTCATCATAGTTTACTATCAAATATTTTTGGAATGTAGTTTTCCTAGAAAATGTGATGGAATTATATTTTTAAATGTTCCATGATTTGATACCTGTGTAGCTCTTAATATATGAGTTAAGTTTACTTATTTTTATAATTCACCTATTGCATTAGGCTGATTATCGATGGAAACAAAACAAATGACACACATATATGTATAAGGAAGAATTTCATATCTAGAAGTCATTTCAATTCAGAAAGGAATTCCAGCACAATCTAACTTAAAGTTATAGGTCTGATGCTTCCTGGGTTGCTCTTCTAACCCCAGTAGTTGCAGGCTCATTATGGAGAAAGGCAAAGCTGGAATCAGGGGGATCACAGGCTTGTGGGCACAAAGTCATGTGGAGCCAAGGGGGGTGGGTACAGCAGAGTATAGACCCTTTGACTCATCAACCCACACCTTTGGAGGTAGACACAGAGTCACAGAGAGAAGGAAGATTGAGGGACCATTTTTGGAAGAGGAAAGCAACATGGCTTGATCTTTCTGTTATACAAAAGGCCACACCCTCAAGAAGGTGCTATCAGGTGTCACCTGATGGACAGTTTAGACTCCACCCCTACCTCCATACATATGCTATCTATTTGATATAAAATCTAACCAAACCACCTACTTCTCATTTATTGACTATCTCACTATGGAAAAATTTTCATTTATAACAATAGTGAAAAAGAATTATTCAAATACTCTGCCCATTAGTGAACTGTATTTGGCAATAACTAATGCCTAATTGCTATACAATAGAATGCTGGCTATGATAGTTAGGATTATGAATCAAATTGGCTGTGCCATTTAGTGATACAAAAGTTATGTAATGATGTAGTCACTGTCCATTTCCTGATATGAAAATCCTCCTCCATTTTTCCATAATATAGAATTTTGCACAATGACCTGTTCTTTTAAAACTAGCAATATGAGTAAGTGACATAAGATTATCAGACACATTCACCACTTGGGGAGGTAGAAGACATAACCTAAGTAAGGTAATTACTACCAAACCTTGTAGAGACTATATAATCACTAGTTGGCCTATATTTAATTGCAATATTTTGTATCATATTGTGAAAAATGCTTAGAACCATTATAAGTCTCAAATATTCTTCACTCTTATTAGAAATATTTTCAAGTTTTACTTACTGACAAAAAATTAAGTATAGGTAGTCCTGGGTAATGAATCATCAACATAAGACCAACACCTAATTGCTATTTAAACATATTTTCTCATGGCTGACAAACAGAAAGAGAAGTAGAACCTAAGTCTTTCAATTTGACAGATTCAGAAGGTTATCCCACAAGAAAAAATTACAAATAGAAACCCAGGATTATAAAACTGGGAAGAGATTTCTGAACTTTGTCCAAGTGTGATATTTGAATTTTGATTATTGGCATGAATATGGGAGAAAAACACATTTTCAAAGTGGTGTGATCAGTTAAAATGTCTGATTAGGCCATTGCCGTGTGAGAGCAGGGCACCATAAACTCTGGCTTGTCCAGTGCTGCTTTCAGCTATGAACAAAATTCCAAAGGAAATATATTTGATTACTATACATGTATTATTTTCCCCTTCATCGATGACTGAGGTAAAAAATTTTTGCAAAGCTGTAAAGTATAAATTTCTTGCTATATATTTGCTTCTGGTTCATTATTACAAATCTTTTTTATCTCTTTCAGTGACACTTCCTCAGTCACGATGGATCAGGCAAAATGATTAAAGCTCTAAACAAAAATTTTTCTGGCCTCTTTCCTATTGTATGATTTCCAGTAAAATGATGGCCTGGGCAGGCTAACAAACCTTTAAACACAAATTTAAGAGAAAGTTTGTTTTTATTCCATGTGATAGTTAAGTTGGGGGTCAATTTGACAGGACAAGGATTCCCAGACGTTGTTTAATAATCCTTCATGCGATGGTCTAACATATAATCAATTACATGATGGAATCTGTTGTAAGCAGATATGTGGGAGGGTTGAGCTGGAAGGTCACCTTTTACGGAGGTCACTGATGCAGTTAAAAGAAAAGTTCCTAGTGGGTATGTATGACTTAATTCCTACATAAGCGAACCGCAGCTCTGTGTTGCTTCAAGGTGTAAATCCTGAGTCTGGCTCACTGGCCTCGGGTTCTTTAGACTTGGGTCATAACCTTCACATTGCCTGCCAAGCGGAAGAGCCATTAGCACCCTGCCATCCAACCTATCAATCTCGGATCCTTGGATTCATTAGGTCTGCATCCACCAGCCTGCGACCTTTCTATTTTGTCTTTCTGTTTTTCTGCTTGGTCTTGCTGGCTGGTTACTCTTGCTTTCTACTTCTTTGGTTCCAGCAAACACATATATCAGGAGAAGCCTTCAAGCTTAACAGTTTACCTATGGACTTGGAATACACTGGACTTGCCCATTTCAATATTAGTGTGAGTTTTTGCTTGATATACATGTCTAGATCAAACATCAGTAGTTTTGCTTCTCTGGAGAACCCAGTCTAACACAACCTGGGGTAACTTCCTATGTAAAGAAATACTCATATACATACCTTACATGTCTTAATAATATTTTTTCAAATATATTTTAGGTAACTTTCTTGTAATTATCTGACCTTTTGATTGACATAAACTCAATGGTAGATATACTTAAATGCCATTTATATAATCAAAAATTATGTTTATGTTCAAGCCAGAATCACTGTAGATAAGTGTAGACCTACTGAATTAATTAGCTTTATTTGAAAATGAATTCTTTTAAAATAATGATGCTAAAATTTCATCAATAGAGAAAAGAAACTGGTTGTTTTCTAACAGCTTTTATTCAAAATAATGGCTGCTTATACTGTTAAGTCAACTACTAATATGTGCATGTAAATTACTTGCTGCAGCTTAATTTTGGACAAATAATAACAATGCCATCTAGGATAGTTCGTCACTTGAATGTGTCTTTTTTGAGGGGGGCGGGGGCATCACAGCCTCTGGTGGTAGTGGGCGCTACCCAGTGCCGCTCCTGAGAGCCGCCGCCCGCAGGTTGCCGTCCCACACTCAACCACGTATGCCACCAGGGCTTAGCCTGAATGTGTCTTCAAATATCAAATTGCGCCTTCCATTTAGAAATTATTTCATTTCTTAAAAGGCACCAGAGATAAAGATAGATCACGAGTTGATGTTCAAGTTCAATTTAATGGAAAATGAACGCTGGTATCTACATAAAAATAATGCACAGTAATTTTGTAATTTTAATTTTTTATTGATCGGAATTAATACATGCACAGCAGAACCCTGGTACTCGACCGCATCAGTGCTTGACACAGTGGGATTGAGACTGGAAATGTTGAGAAAATTTGACATCATAGCTGGAACAAAACATCAGAATCCTACCGGACACACATGATTTTTTTTTTTTGTGGTCATCACTGCCTCTGGTGGTCGTGGACGTTATCCAGCCGCCGCTGGATTTGAACGGCCAAGGCCGCGGGCTGTAGTTTCGCACTCAACCACTTAGGCCACCGGGGCTCAGCCCCACGCATGATTTTTGTAAAGAAAACAATTCACTTCATGGTTTCTTGGAACTGGTTGGCGTTGTTAATATGTGTGGTTTAAACTTTTGCAGCTAGGTCCCAAGCGTTGTCCTATATTTTTCTTAGTTTTTGTGGACTTTTGTACTGTTTTAAATAAAAGTTTGAGATAAAAAATGAGTCCTAAAAAAAAGTTTTTGAAAAGAATCATCTTGATAAGGAACTTGTTAACTGCGTTATTGATATTGTTGATGATAATTTATTAAACCCTTTTAGAAAACAGCTAAGGCCAGCACCAACGGCAGGCCATAAGTAGGCATATGTTTTTTGTTTTTTGTTTTGTTTTACAGAAAGCCAGCCAGGTCCTATTGAAAAAAAAAAAAAAAAACAAAGAGGGGAGAAAAAACGGAAAGGCAGCTACCACTTAACTTATGGAAGGGCCTTTCCTTCCAAACAATGACTTTCTCTCCTTATGTCCTCTCCATATGTATGTCCACAGATTGAGATTCTAATCAATTTCAAGGCATGACCCATACTGTAGCTGTTAAAAACTTTTTTAATGTTCTGTTCCTTATTTAAATCATGTTATTGAACTGTGAGCATATTTTCTTTGAAATTTCTGTAAAATGTTTTTTTTTTTTATAAAAAGGCAAGGTTAGGGTAAAAAATTGGTGGTAGAGAATGGATTAAATTTTTTTTCAGTTTCTTATGGGAAACTTGATTTGCAACTTGACTGCATTGCATCTCAACACTCCTTCTAGAATCCATTATCATTGAGGTCAGGTAGTACTGAATTTAATCATTCCATAATTCAATCACATCCAGCAGAATTGTACATTTGATACCACACTAAGAATGCAAAAGTTATTTTTCTGTTTGGACCCCTTGACATCTTCAGGCCTCTCCCACCCCCACCTATGTGGCCCACCTCCCACCAAAACCCTCATTTCTCTTGCTCACTCTATAGGTTAGTCAGCCCTATTTTTCACACATCCCAAACAAAGAAGCAAGAAAACATATACTGTAACTTCAAGAGGGTGACTCACAATGACATAACATGTCTGAGGTATCCCGTATTGTGTAAAATAAAAAACCAAGAAAAACAATATGACTCAAAAATACGTAAAATTTTGGAAACCAGACCAGGGCCAGTATTTATAGCAAAGGGAATCTGTTGACAAGTTTTAACTACTTAAGTGAGATTTATTCCTTTGAACTTCCACACCCAATTCTCCAATACATTCCGTTTACCTCCCATCTCTCAACTGTGGAGAGAACGAGTTCACCAGAGACTTATTTCCTATATTGTCCCACCAATGATTCCCATGGTCATTGCAGCCTTCTGCCAACCAGACTCTCAGATTTGGGGCTCTCATACTCATCCCTTCTTTTACCCTGAGGCTATACGCTTCAGAAATCTGCAGTGATGAATTGATGGTATATTTCTTCCACGCGGACTTAGTAGACATCTGCCTTAGTTAACTGCTCATTTGCAGACTAGTCTTTAGGACCCCAGACACTATTTTATCCAGGGACAATCTGATTTCTTCACCACATTTTTCTCTAGCACCATATCTGTTCTGTGTTCTCATCCTGAAAGTGAGCATCTAGCAGGACAACGATGTAAGAACAAATTGTTCTTAACTTAGAGCTGGGATTTAATGTAATCCCAAAACCCATTCCTGAGTCTATGATTGTTTGTTTTAATTTATTATTCTTTGAGAATTAACCAAAATGACATGTCTTTGCGCCATTCAGTCTTGTTAGCAGAATCGCGTCATTGCTTCCGTAGTCGGTTTCCAAACATTCAGTTTCTTCCTGTGTACTTGGCTGCTTCTCCTCCCTTTGTGTCACACCTCCCTTCACTTCTTCCCTGAAACCTTGTCCTACTTGCTGTTCCTATGCAGTCATTAATCCTAGGTTTCATTTACTGAAAAAAAAAACTTTTATCACAACCTCAGGAGGGAAAGTCCCCTAGCCCTCTATAGCATCTTTGAGATACGCTCTGAGGTGGACAGACAAGAACAGCAGAATGATTGCCACAAGTTTACCAGATGATGCGTATCTTATTATTACATATAAGATATAGAGGGCATTGGTGTGGTAAGACTTATTTCTGCACCTTCCAAAATTGGAACAGTTGTCTTCTGCTTTTTCAGACACCTTGCATTTTATTTTCAATCTTAAGGTCTCAAGTTCTGGGTGCATGTAGTCCAATACAAGTCCCTGCTTTAACTCAATGGAAATATTGTAAAACAAAATATAGGCTCTCAGTCTTAGTTTTTTTAAAATAAAGGTATACAAAGTTTAAATTATAATTAATTCTCTTTATGATTAAAATTAAATTATTAATATAGGTGATTTCTTTTTTAATATTAATAGTGAGTTAGAGATTTTTAAATACTTTTTAATATTAGTGAGGAAAATTAATATTAAAAAGCAATATTTCGGGCTGAGCCTCGGTGGCTTCAGTGGTTGAGTGTGGGACTGCAGCCTGTGAGCTTGGCAGTTCAAATCCTGCGGCGGCTCTCAGGAGCAGCGCTAGGTAGCACCCACCACCACCAGAAGGCAGTGATTCCCAAAAATAAAAAAAGCAGTATTTCACCTCACTATGCCTAATTTTTTGTCATCAGTATAGTTTCAATAATGGTAAAATGCAACCAAAGAAAATGTTTTCCATCATGCTGATGTAGGTAGCTAGGACTTCTAGGCTTTTCTGGTTGGATTAAGAACTCCAAATCTTGGATTAATAGTCAAAACAATGATGGTTTATCATTGTTGGCTGCATGGGAATCCATTGTGATCCCTAGCATTAATAGCCTACTATGATTCCAAGAGTAGCATATGAATATTACAGCATTTCACCTCAGTTTTCATTGAAGTTTTGCTTTTATTATGAACTTTACAGGGTTCTTTGAATATATGTAGGCCAAGTTCTTTGTAAGATATGCATTTTATTTCTCTTCTAGTGTATAACTTATCTTTCTCCAAAAAGTGTCCTTTTTAGAGCAGAATATTTTAATTTTATTAAAGTTCAACTGGTCAAATTTTACTTAGGTTCATGCTTTTAATGCTGCTCATGTTAGTGTTATATTGCTGGCATGCATGTTTTTTCAAAACTAAATGCATATCTTACTGAAATTATATAGTCTAATTTTTCTTACTGACCTAGTATTTTTAATATAGAACAATTAGAAGAAAGAACAGAAAACTGTGTAAATATAGTGTCTATGGTAGAGTCTACAGACATTTTATACCTTCAGAAAGAACTATAGCATACCACTGCACAACCAGAATTGATAGATAGATAGATGATAGATAGATGATAGATGATAGATAGATAGATAGATAGATAGATAGATAGATAGATAGATAGATAGATAGATAGATGATAGATAGATAGACAGATAGATAAACAGATAGATGAGGGGGTACCTCTCCAAAAATAAATACCAGAAAAAGCTCTGCTCTGTGGAGCTTTAATAGTATGCATTTTCCCTCCACTGGGTGAGCATTGAGTAGCTTGTTCTGAGATAGTGCACCCAGTGGCTTTGCCTGGGAAGGTTCTCTCTGGTCACAGTGATTTGTGTGTGTGTGTGTGTATGTGTGAAAGACATTTCACTCAAGCCTCATTCTTCTGTAATGGTCAATGTAAAAGAACAGCGTCCAACTGGGAAATTTTGTTTCCTGTTCAGGAGACATGTCCCAGAAACTTTTGATGTTGAAGAGCATACTATGAATAAAATTCAAATGCATGAGTGGTTTTCTGGTTTCCAAAACATGAAATATTGATTGATGATGATCCTCATTCTGGACATCCTTCAGTTTCTCGAATGGTTGAAAATGTGGACAACATTCAAATGATGGACCATTGAAGCGGCAGAAAGTTACTTGGACTAACTTGGAGCTTGGTTCAGCAAATTTAAACAGGAGATTTGAGAACAAGAGGGGTCACTGTGAAATTTCTACCACAGGTTCTACTAACCAAGAAAAAGAATGCCAAGTGAAAACATACCGTGCTGCAAAAGAACAGCTCCAAAGTAACCCAAGATCTTTTTCCCAAGATCTTTACTGTTGAAGAGACATGCTGATATTCTTACAAATCATAACAGCAAACATCAACCAAGCCAGTGGACAACACCATTGCCACTGAGCAACTTATCAAGTAAAACCACATCAAGGCTATGCTCTTTGGGGGAGAATAGTGTATTTGCAGTTTGTTCCACCAGGTCAGTCTGCAAATCAAACTTTCTATTTAGAAGTTCTGAAAAGATTGCACAACAGTGTGTGACAAAAAGGGTCTGATTTGTGATGTATGAGGGATGGAGTTTGTCACCCTGCCAATGTACCTAGTGCTGCAACCATGTCAGTGTGGCAGTTTGGGGCAAAAATCAGCATGCCATTCTTTCCCCATGCACTTAACTCTTCTGACCTTGCTCAGCGTGACTTCCTTTTTGTTTTCACAAATGAAGTGAAACACGAAAAGACGGCAATTTGAGGAGGCAGGAGAAGTGAAGAGAAAAAAATTGAGGGAGGTGCTGTCAGCCATCCAAAGAGATGAATTTGAAAAATATTTCCAAGAATGAAATCACAGATCTTACAAATGCATTAAGTATAGTGGAGAGGGCTTTGAATGTGGTAAGATTGCTTTGTAAGAAAAAAAATTAAATGCATAGCTTGTGGGAAAAAATTCCATTTTCAGGGGGTAACCCCTCATATTTCTAAAGTTTTAATGTTTTGAACATATCATCAATATTTTTGGTAGGAGTCTTATGCATATGCATTTAACTTTAAACTAAAAAATATAGTCATTTTATTCTGGTAATAGAAAATGAAAATATTGACAATAAAACGAGGAAAAAGTCAATTATTTTAGAATAAGATAGAACAAGTGCAATGTAGAGGTGGGGAGTAGTCTACATTCCCACAAAAGAAAAACATTCTGTTTTGACACCCCACATTGCACAAACACCCATATGGTATTAGTTTTAATTTATTGTAATCTTTTCCCATTTTTAAGGAGTTAAATCATAATGCCAGTGAAATTGGAGGCTTCATCATTCTTTCAGTATAAATAATCATGAGTTCTGGATGAGTTCATCTGTGAATTTTCTCAGACTATTTCAGTCTCTTGATTTAGAGTAGTCAATAAGCTCATAAAATCACAGAAGATAACTGAAAGTAAACACTATGAAGCAGATATGCTAATTTAGCACTGAGTTGTTCTCTAAATGCTTGAAGGATATTCCCCGGCTATCAGCCAAGAATAAACACTGCCTTCTTTTTTGCTTTTTTAGATGAAATGTCTTTTCAAGCAAAGTTTCAAGGAAACTGAACAAGGAAAGAACAAACGTGCACTTACTTACTTGTTTTTGAATGTCTAAATATGCTAAATTATTGAGGATATTAAATGTTCTCTTGCTCATTCTTCCTTGTAGCATTAGAAAGAATTTATAAATTTCATCTCGCAATCTTTGCCAAGTGAAAGTGAGACCAACCATAAAGCGGGGTTTCATAATTCATATTCTACATATTTTATATTCCTAAATATTTGATGGCTTTATATTAGAATCAGACAAAGGTATTGGACTCCAGAAACTATTCTAAATCCCTTAAAGCAGTTGAGGAAGTGTTTATTTATAATTAGCTTTTTAAGGTTTCTTATAAATAAACATGTTTATAACATAGATTGGGTAAGATACTAGTTGATAAACCCAGTTGTTTGCAGACACATTCTTATAAAAACCACATATATATACACACAGTCATGGTACATAAAATAGCTAATCAATATTCCACCATCTCAAAGGGTAGCATATGAACAAGAACCAATGGTGCTGAAGGAAGAAGTTCAAACTGCACTGAAAGCATGAACCAAATTCAAGATTCCTGGAATTTCAATATTTCAAAAGGTCTATGAAACACTGTAAGCACTCACTTATCTCTACCAAAATATGTGGAAGATAGCCTTAGCCTACTGAGTAGAATAGATCCATAAGTTTGCACATTCCAAAGAAAAGTGACCCAGCAGAATGCTCAAACAATAGAACAAAATCATTGATAACAAATGCAAGTCAAATTTTGCTGAGAATCGTACAACAATGGTTATTGTAGTACATTTACAAGAAGTTGCCAGATGTTCAGACCAGATTCAGAAGAGGACATGGAACAAGGAACTCATGGATGAAGTCAGATGAATCTTGGCTGAAATTAAAGAAAACCAGAAAAAACTTGTGCTTTATTGACCATGCCCAGTCATTAAGCTGTGTGGATCATAACAAATATGTATAATAACCATGAGAAAAACATATATTCTAGAACACTTAATTGTACTCATGAAAATCGTGTGCATGGATCAAGAGGCAGTTGTGCAAATGGGAGAAGAGAACATCACATGATTTGAAAGTGTAGGACAGGATTGCACCCTTTCACCATACTCATACAATCTGTATGTTGAGCAAAGCTTCAGAGAAACTGGAATCTATGAAGAGGTATAGGCGTTAGGACTGAAGGTAAACTCATAAAGCATCTGAGATATCTAGATGATACAACTTTGCTTGCAGAAAATGAGACATAATTCAGATCTAAAAGTGTGGACTTCAGTCTGGATAACTCAATGTAAAGGAGACCAAACATCCTCACAACTGTATAGACAGGCGGCACCATGCTAAATGGGAAAAAGTTTGAAATTGTTAAGATTTTGTCTTTCTTGCATGCAAAATCAATGTTCCTGGAAGCAACAGCCAATTGAATAGAAGATATGTTTCATTAGATAAGTCTGCTTCCCAAGATCTTCTTGTCAGTATTGAGAAGTAAGGAGGTTACTTTGAGGACTGAGGAGTGCCTGAGCCAAGATATGCTATTTTAAATTGCCTTCTCTGCATGTCAGTTAGACATTGAACAAAGAAGATGAAAGAATAGTCAAGCACTTGAATTATGGTGCTGAAAATGAATATTGACTATACCATGGACTGCTAAAATGATAACCTTTTGGAAAAAGTAGAGCATGATCCTTAGAGGCAAGGATAGCAAGACTTTGTCTTACATATTTTGGACATACTGCCAGGAGTGACCAATCTCTAGAGAAGGGTATTGTGTTTGGTAAACTAGAGAGTCAGAAAACTATCCCTGGAGGATATGGATTGACACTATGGCTTCAACAATTGACTCAGGCATAGGAACATTTCTGAAGATGCCACAAAATAGGCTACTGTCTCATTCTGTTGTGTTTAGAGTTGCTATTGGTGGGATTTCAGTTAATGGCACATAACAACAATAACAAAATACAAGTGGAGTAAAGTGCAAGGTGACCTACCTTTATGGGGATAAATTTTACATTAGTATCATTTGGAGAGAAATTACTAAAATAATTTTATTTAAAAAGACTTCAGTGGCACTTAAGATTTCCAGGTGTCAGAATTAACTCCACTGCAACTAACATCAATTAAAAAACCATGAGTCATATTGGGTGCATCATATTCATTGAAGTAACTTTTTCGAAGACATTAAAATATTTATTTGAAAACCAAGTTCTGTGAGAGGCCACACTAACTAATCAGATGTTTCTTTTCAAAGGAAGACTTGGAGGTTGCAGGTCAGCAGAGATCTCAGCTTGAATGTCCTCACAGCATATGTAACAGAAGCTAGACAATCTTCTTCCTCTGGGCACTTGTGTCCTGCTCCTTAGTCATCAAGGACTCAAATTATTCTGGAGAAACTGTCTTTTGTTCCTCCATCTGAATTGTCAGGCTATGGGGTGCCACCAGTTCTACCAGCTCTTCCATGTCTTCACTGGTATTCTTCAGAACGGTGATACCTTCAATAGAGAGTGCTGTGGAAAGCCGAGATCTATACATCTCTTTCATGGTTAAGACTATAGGCTGGGCAGTAATAACTTGTGTTAGGTTACTCAGCAACTAGAATTTTAGCTCAGGTTATTTTTTCTTCCTTTCTTTATTCCTGCTTTTTCCACTTTCTTTTTTATTTATTTCTTTTACTCCTCCTCTTGTTTCCTTAGCCTTAGCATCACAGATAACAGAGCAAAAGAAACTTTGCATTTCTTGTATGTGGTGCTTCCAGAGGGGCAGAGTATAATAATGGGGATGGTTTAGAATTTGAGTTATATTGAACTATAGGAAATTTTTGGAGATCAGGGGCAGAGTGGTTGCATTTTGGACTGCCAGCTGTATGGTCAGTAGTTCAAAACCATAAGGTGCTCCATGGAAGAAAGACAAGTTTTTCCAATTCTACAAACAGAGTCCCAGAAACCTACTGAGTCCATTCTTCCCTCTCCTATGAAGTTACTCTGCATTATAATCGGCTTGTTAGCAATGAGTTTGATTTTGGGTTTGGAAAATCTTACATCTGTTAAAGAAAATGACACGTGTAGAGGGAATGCCAAGAAACAAAGAAGAGGAAACCAGAATGGGGTAAAGACAGCTACAGAACCCATCTGGTTGTGCCCAGTTCTGGTTTATAAGGGATGGTGATATTAAGATCATCTAAGTTCAGTATACCTGGGTCAAAATAGCACCAAACTTGGTCATTACATCATAGATTTTATCGTGGATTTTGGAATCCAGCTGTGTGAACAGATTCACCTTTGGTTTGAGTTTGCTGTATTAGTGTGAGAGTCTGTACTATGAGAGCTCCTTGCCACACTTGGTTGACAGTGTCGTTTGTCATCAGCTCTATGAGATTAATAGCTTTCCCATGCCAACACAGCAAATCACTATAACCATTGCGGTTCCATAGCATGCAGTAGGAATAAACTCTCTGACCACAATGACACAATACTTGGGAACTGATCAAGGGTCCTAAACAGAATGAGTCCATGAATTTTACAGCCATCATTTGACACTGCCACTAATGTCATTTATAGCTACATGGAGCAGCTTTGAATAGTTTTATCATTTTCTTAACAACAATAAGCTTTGGCTATGGTATACCTTCCATGGTAGATAGGCAAATAATTGGGTCCTTTTCACAGCAGAGAGATTCAACCAATGCATCAGCCTCTTCCATTCTTTTTATATTATCAATGCAATGCTCACTGCATGCCTCACAGATTCTTCTCAAGCCAAGTTCCTTGTGCACAGCCAACCATGGCCTCAATGCCATGGACATTTTTAGAACCCAAGAAAAACAGATCTGAGGCCAGGCCAGCTGCATCTGCGATCACAGGATTATCTTGATAGAGGTCTGTCTTGAGCAAAGCCTATGCATGTTATTCCTTGGCACCCAAGAGGATCAAGCCAAGACCCAGGTTGCCACCATATGAAAATGTATCATAGCTGAAATTCTCTAGGTGGTTAAGCAGAAGGTCAATTATGGATATTTTATCTGTCTTTTCAACTGTCCTTTGAAATTTTCTATTCAGTTATTTTATCTCGTTTCTCCGATTTCTCTTGGCTACTTCAAGTTCAAGAGCAAATTTAGAGTCTCCTCTGACATAAACTTTTGCCTTTTTTCATGTGATTTTAATATTCTGTGACTTACTTCCTGTGTGATATTTTTGACACAATCTGGAATTTATCTGATCATCAGTCATCAGTTTTCAATGTATCAAATTTCTCCTGGAGATGATCTTTCAGCTCAAGTGGGATACACAGTAGGTTATATTTTGGTTCTCTTGAACTTGTTTTATTTTTCTTCAACTTCACTCTGAATTTGCCTTTGAGCAATAGACAGTCTTTTCCACAACCAGCCTCTGGCCTTATTTTGACTGCTGCTATTGAGTTTCTTCATGATTCCTTCCCCCAAATGTGCTCAACTTCATTTCTGCATATTCTATTGGTCTTCACTGTCAATCTTTGTGCTTGTAGCTAAACCCCTAGCTACTACTCTCCCAGGGCTCCCTACAGAGAGTTTACATTGATGTTGTTGAAAAAAGGCACATACAATGAAGTTGACAGTCTAGAGAAATTCAATCTTCATTAATCTACCATTTTATCTTCAGTTGGTCACATATCATAAATATAATGTCTTCCCCATATTGCTGCTTCCTCCTTGATTGCAGTTTTCACAATCTAATTATCAGTAACTTTTAATCAATCTTTAGTATATATTTGATCAATATCAGATTGAAGAAATTGATAGAATTTTTCAACTTTCTCATCACTCTAATGGTCAGTGAATAAATTTTATTAATGTTGCAATAACTGATCTTCTAGTTAATACAATGTAACATGATAATTTATTTCTATAATGTGAGATTATCTGGATATTATTCTATTTGTGACAACACCTCATTTCAAGATAGATCTTAAAATGATCTCTTTGGCAGCAGAAATAATGCCGTTTCTCTTTAATTTGTCATCGCTGGCTAGATTATGGTGTGATTGGATATAGTCAAAACAATTTTAACTCAGCTGACTGCTATGGATTCCTATCTTTATGATTTCTATTGTAATTTTGAGGAGCTGAGGTGGCAGAGTGAATCGCACATTGGACTGAAAACCATGAAATTGGTAGTTCGAAATCATAAGCCTCTCGAGGAAGAACGATGAGGCTTTCCACTTCCACAAAGCAGTAGAGTCTTGGCAACCTGTGGGGGCAGTTCTATGTTGTAAGTTCACTATGAGTCAAAATTGACTTGATGGCAGTGAGTTTGATTTTCATTTCATTTTTGATAGCATTTTGCAATGTTTGCCAATGTTTCTTTTCTATATGTGTAGTTCTCCATTAGCAAAGGAAGTTGGCAGAAAAGTTGCTTTATCCAAGTCACTAATGCCAACTCCTATTTGAGGAAATTTCTCTTCCCCAGGCATATTTAGAGCACTTTTCAAAGTGAGGGGTTAATATTATAGTAGACTATGTTACACTGAGATTTTTAAGTTATTTGAAGGCTTATCATTCAAAAAATAAACTACCTTTTCTGTATTCCTATCTTATTTTAGTTTGAAAGCTCTGCTGAAATCTCCTTACCATGGGTGGAGGCTGCTTTTTGAATTATGGATAGTGTGGCTTCTAGAATCCCTGCCACATGCAAGCCTCCATAGTACAATAAACTAACAGGTAAATAGGGCTCTGGATGGTAGAATTTTTTATATTGACTGGGTATCTGCTTTTCTACAGCATTCACATGGATGTGTTTTATGTGCATTTACATATATTTTTTTCTCATGGAAACACCTTCTATTGTCTTTTTTCCTAGGTAATTTATAGATACTTTATAGATTTCCTGAAGACAAAAGTGTATTCAATATAATGGTACTGTCTTAATAATTGAAAATGTAGTCCTAATTAATTAATTACTTAATTAGTATTCAGTTAGCAACTGAATTTAAATCAATGCCTTTTACACGCACAACCGGTTTAATAGCTTTTACTGAATAGGTTGTTTAAACCATTTGCAGAAGAGTCAAATATTCTGGCTAATGTTTTCAGATGTGATTTAAATATCTTCCCTTATGAAATGTGAGTGATCTTTAATGTGCTTTATGAAAGTATTAACTAATTCCTAATAATCTCTTCACGCTATGCTATTTTTTAATCTGCCATTCTATAGAAATCAAAAATGTATTCTTTTGAATGAACTGTAGATCTGTATGTCATTTTCCTTCAATTATTGCTTGCTAATTTCATTGATCTTGATTTGAAAAAAAGAAAAAAGATTTTTCTCTAATATTCCACTTAAGGGCTTTTATGTGCTGTTAACATAATTTTTAAATTTGCTGCAGGAAATTATAAAGTAATTTTATAACAAATATCAGCTTTTATTTTAGAAAAATTCTAGGTTAATGAGACTTTTTAAATGTTTATTTTGAGATAATTGAAGATTCTCATACAGAAGTCAAAGTAATAAAGAGCCCCTATACCCTTGCTCATGTCTCCCCAGGGGTAATATTGTGTTTCACCATAGCACAATATCACCAATGGAAAGCTTACAGTGATGAAGTCGAAAATGTGTTCATTTTGTGTCTATCTGATTGTATGGGAGTGTGTGTGTGTGTGTGTGTGTGTGTATTTTCTATCAAAATCACTTGACACATTAGAGATACAAAAACCTGTCTTTTCTTATCCTAATAGATAGAGGCATTCAACCATTCATCCCCCAATGCTTCCCCTTGTCTATTATGAATCTGTTCTACAGCATTGTAAGTAAATAATTACACTAAAATATTATGCATGGTTGGACTATCACTTTTCTATTCTGTATTGTATAAGTCTAGCTTTCTAAAATATGAAACAAGTTTAGTAATATATTTCAAAAATATATTTTATTTTGAAAGTTTATATTTATAAGGGATATTGTATATCATTTTATGTGCATCATTGTCTTTGCCTGGTTTAGGTATAAAGGTAATTTTGGACTCATTAGTTAAGATGTGTTCTTATTAAATGTTCAGTACAAATCAGAGGAAGAGCCATCTGGACCTAGTGTTTTTAATGCAAAATATTTACTATGAATTAATTAATTCCATATGTATATATAATTAACCATATATACTTATTTAGGTTGCATAGATTGGTTCTTATGAAAAAGGACGTAATCAAATTGATATAAGTTTGTATATAATACATTGGAATATTTTGCTCTTGTTAATGTCTCTAAGCTCTTTAATCACACCAATTGTTTTTACTCAATCTTGGCAATTTTTATGAAATTTTTCTTACCCCTTGACAGAAGAGTCAAATATTCAAACTGATGTTGCTTTCAGAGGTGATGTGAATCTCTTCCCTTATGGAATATAAGTAATCATTACTTTGTTTCATGAAAATACTAACTAACTTAAATGTTCTTTTTATGTCTACATTAAATTTGGTTCTTTGTATATAAATTATTTTATTGGGGTCTTTACCTCTTATAAAAATCCATACATCAATTATATCAAGCATATTTATACATATGCCTGCATCTTAATTTTCAAAACATTTTCTTTCTACTTGGGCCCTTAGCATCAACTCTTCTATTTCCTTCCCTCCCCACACTCCAAAACCCTTGATAAAATATAAATTATTGTTTTCATATCTTACACTTACTTCTGCCTCCCTTCACTCACATTACTATTGTTCATCCTTCTGAGGATAAGGGTATGTAATATGTTAATTATTGTTTTTGGTTCCCCCTTTCTCCCCTTTCTTCTCCCACCTTCCCCCTACCCTCATGATATACATTCCCATTATTTTCCTGAGGGGTTTGTCTGTCCTAAATTTCATGTTTTGAGAGCTCTTATCTGTACCAGTGTACATGCTTTGGTCTAGCCATATTTTTATGATAGAACTGGGATCATGACAGTGGGGTAGGAGGAAGCATCAAAGAACTAGAGGAATGGTGTATGTTTTGCCAGTGCCATACTGCACCCTGGCTGGTTTGTCTCTTCCTTGTGACCCTCCTGTGAGGATGTCCAATTGTCTACACATGAGCCTTGGGTCTCCAGTACTA
Organism: Nesogale talazaci; assembly: GCA_004026705.1. NCBI lineage: Eukaryota > Metazoa > Chordata > Mammalia > Afrosoricida > Tenrecidae > Nesogale > Nesogale talazaci. The sequence continues at coordinate 13,266 of PVJH01009242.1, read as the reverse complement.
CCCTTCTCATTCACATCAATATAATTGTTCATTTGGAGTCTTCGGATACCTGATAACTGATCCTATTGACACCTGGTGATCACACAGGCTGCTGAAATTCCTCCATGTTGGCTTTATTGTCTCTATGCTCGACGAGTGCTTGTTTAGTTTCAAGCCTTTATGACTCCAGATGCTATAGAATCTGATGGCTGTGCACCATCAGCTTTCTTCACCACATTTGCTTATGCACTCATTTTGACTTTAGCAACTATGTTACTTAAGTGAGCATCACGAAATGCCAGGTTATTAGAACAAACTGTTCTTGCATTGAGGGAAGACTTGAGTAGAGGCCTTATGTCTCTTTGTTACCTTGATACTTATGATATAAATATATGTCCACAGACCTATATCCCTATTGTTATATATTTATATGTATACATGCCTATAATTATCTCGATTGAAAGTTTTTTATTTGACGTATAATTTTAACTATTGTTGTTTATTTTCATTTATTTCTTTTACAGCTTCCTGCTTTTAACATAATTGGCAATTTTTAAATCATTTTATTTGAGCCTCTTACAGCTCTTATATCCTTGTATACATCAATTGTATCACTGATTTTTCTCTAATTTATTTCCTTTTCCTGATAAACTAACCAGCAAAGAAAGGAAAATATCTTAAAAATACTGCTCTTAAACAAGTGAGTACCCATATTCAAAGAAAAAATATACACCTATGTTACTTAACTTTATCTTGTACCAAATATAATAATTAACTTTTCTCCACATGAATAATTTGCATAATACTGGAACTAACAAACATTATTAATTTTTTGGAAGCAAATGCAGGAGGGAAACTTACTATCCTTGTATTTGGAGAAAAATGCCCTCTGAAATAGAGTGAAAAATATACTGCCTTGTTCTGCATCTTCCTCATAATTTTGTTGTTAGAACCCATTGGTCTAGCCTCAGAGTCAATCCCTCTCATTTTCCACCCACCCACAACCGACTATGATATTTTCCTCCAGGGCCAGGTCCAACCTTACAATATGACCCAAATACACGAGACTGTGTCTCACCATCCCTTCTTCGAAATGTACTCAGGTTGCACTTCTGCCCAGATTCTGTAAGCATGTGTACATTGAAAATACCATAGCTGGGCAGACCACACCTTTTGTCCTCTGTCCTAGTCTTCTTTCATTTGGAAGATCTGCTGACGTGTGTTCATTATGGGTGACACTGTTAGCATTTGAAAGTATAACAGCCATAACTTCTAGTATCACAGCAACATGTAAACAACAAGAGTAAAACAAACTTATTGAGAAGGGGTGGTCTTGAAAATAGATAAGGAAATTAATCATTTAAGGCTAGCATATTAAAAATACAAGTCAAAAATCAGGTAATGGAATGAATATCTACTGATAAGAAAATGATTTGTTAAACTAAGTTACAAAAACCTCACGTCATACTGTTCAAAACTGGAATATAATAGATTCTTATGTATGAAAAGGAAAGCAATTCTAGTCTTTTTCAAAAATGCAATATATATTAAATTGTCTATTGCTTGGTTTCAGTTAACATAAAAGAGCACTGATTACAGAACTACAAATTATGTCATCAATAATCATTTTTACTCCATTACCCTTAGATGTATTAAATAAAATCAGGATTTGTTCACTGATATTTAAAAATATATTTTATCATTCATTAAACTTCTGTTTTTACAATAAAAGGACAGTATTAAAGGGAAAATAGAGGAATCTCTTTTTCATATAAATTACTCTTCATTCATTATAATCATAATATTTCACTTTTTTTAGAAGTTATAAAGGAAGGTTTAAGGGAAGTATGATTCTGAGAGTTAAAGATAACAATACATACTGAATGAAATTTTTGCAAACTACAAAATATTAAATCCATCAACCTGTTGACTCTAGATTATAAAATATTTAATGTACAACGAGAAAGATGTGTTTAAATATAAAAACTGCTTCTATTTGAAAATAAGAAGCTATAATTTAAAGTAATGCAAATTTATATCCATTATTTCTGGGAAGTTTGGGATGCTGAAGCATTTCCAAACAGGATAGGTTTTAATGTATGACGTGATTTTGATTTTATTGTTCCTAGTGCTATATATATCTGCCCAAAGGACACACACAAAACATTCTCTTTCAGTATCTTAAATAAAAATGATAAACTCAAGCTATTAAGACTCAGAGATGAGAAATTGTTATAGAACTTACATTTATCAAAGGGGAAATTACTCTTTAGTCAGCTTGACAGATAAGTACTGAATTTGGAAATGGGCTTCAGCAAGTTTAACAGTGTCAATGCATTTCAAGTTGCCTCCTTATGGAGGATAAATTTCCAGAAAATGCTTTGGAAAAGAAATCAAATTTTTTTCTATTACTGAAATTAAAGCAAATGTTTAACTTTAAAATACACTTATCTTTAATTTGCATTAGTAGCAATCAAAACTTTTGAAAATAATTTTCATTTCCTTTTCGTTATCACCTGCTACCCTCTTGTTCCCTGGGAGTGGGTTCTGAAGATTAGTGAGATATCCTCACAAAACCCTCTTAAAATCAAATTAGAATGTTAGCTACTAACAGAATTTTCAGAGCCATGTGCCCAATCATCTGATAGTTTCAGGGAGGAAATTAAAGAACTATTTCCTCAAATGAAAAGAATTATTTGTTACCTTTGTGTTTTCCTTGTGTTTTCACATGCTATGAACCTTGGATGACCTCTCCTGAATCCTTAGGTCTTTATTTATCACAGAATCTGCTGCTCCATTTCGAAGTAGAGGGCAGCATCTGCTAGATATTTGCCAAAAATATAGATTATTTTCAAGAAAGAACAAATTTATTTGGCTCTTAATTTATTCCTCTGCTAAGGACTGTGAAAAAGAAGGCACAAAATCATTAGGACTTCTCTACATACGATTAGTCTATGATTTATCTAAACTTTCCTATGCTTTTGCAATTTACAGAAAACATAAGAGAATCCAGAAACACACCAATACACACACACACACAACCATAAGATGAACAAAGAGTTCTTATACCACAAATAAATTGAATTACCTGTGCTCGTTACACATTAAACCATACGCGCTGTGCTGTGTTCTATGCTTGTGCTCAGGGCTTGTGAAACCATTATTGCATTGTTTTATTTTTCCTCAGCGTCATTCAGTCTTTTTGGTTAATCAAAAACTTGAAATTCTGTTAAAAGATGAGCCCTGGAGCTCAACCCTGGTGGCGTAAGTGGTTGAGTGCAGAACTGCGGCCCACGGGCTTGGCGTTTCAAATCCAGCACCAGCTTTCCAGGAGCAGTGCTGGGTACCTCCCACAACCACCAGAGGCAGTGATGCCCGCCTTCCCACCCCCCTACCCCCACCCCCAAAAAGATGAGCCCTGGTGGTGTAATGGTTAAGTATGGCTGTGATCTGAATGATCAGCAGCTTCGAAACTGCCAGACACTCTCTGGAAGTAAAGGGAGTTTTCTGTTAGTCTCAGAAACTCATAAGGCTGTTGTGCCCTGTCCTAAAGCATCACTAGGAATCAGCGTTGACTTGATGGTAGCGAATTTTTTGCATGCATATTTGTTTTTAATAGTTATAAGGCTATGAGGTTATGGTTATGTGGCACAATATTTATGTCTAAGAAATGCAGTTGAATAGGAAATAAGACAGTAGAAAATATTTACTAATTATCCCTGCTGCCTTAGTTATTACATAAATCTGCATCATTTGCTGGTGGTTGTAATTGTTGCTCTAAGTAGCTGTCATTAGGGCCTGGAAAAGCTGTCTTTCTTAAGACAGGAAAATGCTCTGCTACTATTGACTTAATGGAGAAAGAAAACAAAACATGATACTTGGGATTCAACTGTCGATCTACGTCCTACACCAGTAAAATAACCATTTGATAAGATAAAAGATAAAATATTCTTATACAGTAAGACAAGTAGAAGAGGAAACAATCATTCTGAAGAGATACACAATGAAACTGGATGCTTGTCAAAGTAAATAGTTCATGATCATATGCAATAGAAATAGGGGGAAATCAGATTACGAAGCCCTATTGCTTACTAACATAAAATGCAGTTCGAGGAGACAGGTCTGATCTCTAAACGTAGTCAAAGGGCACCTATGCCATTAATATATTGCAAATGCTACAGCCAATCATTTGACAGAATTGTATCATCCTTTGCTCCCTAGCCTATCACACCTTAATAAGAAGCTCCAGCAGTACCAAACTGCTGTTTGTCAGGTTGAAAAGGGCATACGTAGCCCATTGACGTGCTCTACTGAATCTGAGTTTCTAGAGTATGACATATGTAACTGCTGGACTTGTTAGCAAATATTTTCTGAACATAGAAAAGTCTCCTTACTTTAAAAAAAACACGATTTAAGTTATAAAATATACAAAATTATCATTGACATGCACTATTGGAACACTAACAAGCAGTAAAACATTTACCCACCAAACAAATCTGAATACAACAAACAAAAAGAAAACTGCTCGAAGAGTGCAGCCCATTATTTCAGAAATGACTGTGTTAGTCACATCTCTGACTTTATTCTCCTTGTGCATGAATGAAGGAACCATCTCTACTCCAGACAGTGGAGTGCTCTAGAGATGAATCACACAACTTGCTGACATAATTTTTTTTTCTTTCTGAGAGTAAAAGTTGGTTGTCAATTTAGTGAGAGCTAACTAGTTTCTCTCTTTCGCCTACAGAGATGCATATATGAAAAAGAGTAATGATATAACACGCTGGAATCATGGAAAGAATTAAGAATCATGAATGCTTCCTTCACCACGGATTTCAATGCAACCTTCATGGAAAGTTTTCAATTATATAGTTATGTACAGTTGTCTCACAGCATAAAACAAATGTTTAAAAAGACACTGCAATTATTTCAAAAGCAGATTTTGTTCAATTTTAAGTCATTTTATTGTAGGCTTTTAGAACTCTTAGACCTTTTCTACATCAATCATTTCAAGTATACTTGTACATATGTTGCCATCATTTCCAGAATATTTTTACTTGAACCCCCTACAAGTTTTTTTTTTAAATCATTTTATTGGGGGCTCATGCAACCTTTAACATGATTAGTACACACGTCAATTGTATGCAGACCACATTTGTACATTTGTTTCCATCATTATTCTCTAAACATCTTCCACCTAGGCCTTTGGTACCAATGCTCCATATTTCCCCTCCCTCCCCACTCTCCCTCGCCCCTGAACCCTTAACCATTTACAAATTGTCTTCAATTTTTAAGCATTTAAAATGAGCTCCACTTAAACCTTTATTGTAATATCACCCTCTGCATAATTATCCTTAGAGGCATAGTTGTGACACAAATTAATATCCTAAGTATTAGAAACCACTTACTTTTGAACTATAATAGCAATAGAGAATGAGATTGTTGTAGAATTATCATAATTGGTGGTTTTCAATTAAGTATGTGTCTCATGATAACCTTTGTCTTTAGACCACCTGAAGGTGAGGCTATTTACTTGTCTTAGTTGAGAACAATAGATCAAGCAAGTATGCAAATCACCCACTGTTTTAGTTATGCTACTTGGAATTCGGAGTTTGAGACATTTTGTAATTAGGTGCAGAAACCAGATCCAAATGAATGTTGTGGTTCTAGAGTATTTTCTCTTGAAAATACTGGCAGACAGTTCTCATCTGGTCATCTCTATAATACAGCCCAGTCAATGCTCTCTACGGACTCCTGTGAAAGTCTGAAGCCCATCCTACACAGAATCTTTGTTAAAAATGCCCAGAGCTCAACAATGATAGCACAGCCCAATATCAATGACAACAAAAGGTGTTTTTGTTTGTTTGTTTGTTTGTTTGTTTTGTCTTAGTTTTCAGATCTGTCCCTGAGTTATTTGGGGAATTCCGAAAAATATACTGGAAAGTCTGCATGAGCTCTAGTTTCTTAGTTAAGTTTGCATTTATAGAATGCTGTTGCTCTTTAACTTTATAGAATCAGGATATTGTAACAAACTTCTTATTTGAATGTGAATTTTATATATTTAAACGACCCACGTTTTTGTGTGTGCATTATATCTGTTTCACAACTCCCTGTCTACTTCATTTTCCTTTTTTTTTAATAAGACCAAAGTTTATTTCAAATATCACCCTGATTTGTTACTAATACAAATTGCTGTTGAGGGCTGAGCCCCGGTGGCACAGTGGTTGTGTGCGGGACTGCGGCGCAGAAAAGGGTTGTTGGTTCATACCCAGCAGCAGCTCTCCAGGAACAAGGTTGGGCCACCTGCTACCACCAGGGGGCAGTGATGCCTCCAAAAAAATTGCTGTTGAATTACTAATGAGCTTCTACTAAAAAAAATAAAGTTCTTTTTTATTGATTATTGGTTGTTGCTTTTTTTCATTTTAATAGGAGCTCATACAGTTCTCATCACAATCCCTACCTATATCCATTATGCCAAGCACATTTGTCCATATGTTGCCATCATTATTTTCAAAACTTTCTATCCTTTCTGTCCTTGGTATCAGCTCCTGATTTTTTTCTCCCCTCTCCAATCCTCCATCCCCCATGAACTCTTGACATTTCTAAATGTATAGCGATGCACATTTTCTAAAATGCACACTGTACCCCACTCACATCTTGTACCTTTCTTCCTTTCTGTAAACTACCCTCCTCTCAAAGGATGGTATTGGAAAAGGTAAAGAAGGTGGAGGCCGTGATTGTGGTTTCCAAGAAGTTTTCCAAGAACATAGTGAATGTTCTGACCAGAATAATTTGAGTGATCGAATCAGGGACTTAAATCTCTCCAAGGGGACTTCCGGATTTCTTGCTTTCAGTCAAAAGGGAAAAAATGTACTTCAGCCTGGTCCAAAAATATTGCAATTTATTAAAGAAGAGAAAAGAATGTGTTGGCATTCTTTCCTGGAAATAATTTCCTTGGCCGCAATGATATGAGAAACATTCTGAAGAAAATTGATAATTCTGGATATAAACCAAGAGAGTGGTATCTTTTTATTGACAGTTTAAGCTGTGTTACTTTAAATGACAGCAGCAGATATGGCTTCATTCCAACAGCCATTCCACCAGTATGAATAAAGAGTATGAGACCATCTCTCTATTCTTGGAAAAGATAAATGACCAAGAAAATCAGTCAGTGTTTTGTGTGAACTTGAAGATGGTTAGTTTTCTACTTGGACAACAAAGTCGCAACACAAAGTATTTTTGTTTTTATGCTTTGTGAATAGTAGAGCCCTCAAAAAGACTGAATTAAGTCATTCCATGGATTGATAATATAGTATATAAGCCACCATGGAAAAACTAAATGCAAGAATTTTTGATGGTCCACAGATCAGACATATTAATGGCCACATTTCATAGCATCAATGAATGGAATTGAATCACAGGCCTAATCTTCAGTTATTCTTGAGAAAAATCTTCTTGGCAGCAACAAGTCAGATAGCTACACTCCATTAGTGAAGGACATGGTATTTCATTTTGACAAGCTTGCCTGTGACATGAGTGTTAAAGTCCATTACCTGCACAGATGCTTCGATCACTTTTCAGAAAACCTTGGTGTTTTTAGGTGCAGAACAAGATGAAAAGGTTTCACCAGGACATAAAAACACTGGAAACAAAAATACCAGCAAAGACTGGATGCATACATAATGACATACTAATTTTGCAATCTTATATGGAACTGTCCTAGCAGATGCCACATTCAGAAACCTTACAAAAGGATTTTCTTATGAATGGAATGACTGGAGAGCTTATATCTGATATATGTAGGCTCTCAGGTAATACAATTGGCTTTTAATTGTTAATATATTTGCTTAAGATATATTAATTTAAAGACAGTATTAAAATGCCCTGCTTTTTATGGGTGAGCAGAATGAAAGGCAGTATATGGCATATGTTCTATGTCCCCAAAACTAGATCCAATAGAAGGAAACTGATGCCATTTTTTTGAATCAGCTGGTCACATTTACTCAGAATCAACTCTAATATTTGAGACACAAAGATTTTTCTTCACCAATGTAATGGATAAAAATTATAGAGGACAGCATGTGTTTAGTAAGAAAATCTGCTCTCAAAGAATTAAATGAAGTGACCACTGGGTGACTGACTAGAAAGAAAATACACTAGATATGCTAACAAGCCTTTGCAAATCCTACTTCATTAATATCATGCTCTCTAATTTTCCTATGCCAACATTAAAAATACTAAAGTTAAATTAGAAACATTCTGACTTCTAAGTCACAGGTATGAGGGCAAATAAAAATAAGAAAATTCACTATTCATTAAAGTTTGCTCATAATCTAGAATGCTAGAAGGATAGATAGAAATTTGCACTTTCCTTTTCATTTTGTTTAGAATAGCATAAAGTATATTCTTAGTAAGTTTAAATGATAATCAAATTATGTCCACAGTGTAACTGAGTAAAAGTTTTGTTTTTTTCTATAAAAGCTTATGAGTCCCTATATGTTAATGTCCAGATAGCTCAGTCTTTAAATTATGCAAAACACAATGATAGAACTCTGAGGAAAATCAGTATTTTCACTCCTGAAGAGTGATCATTTGAGAATGAGTCAAATAACTATCAAAAATTTTAGTGCTAAAAATGAGAGTCAACAAATATTTCTTTTGACAGAATTGGAATATAGAAATTCGACAAAATATTGGCTACCAAGATACATATATATGTGTATTAAAATTTTTGTTCCACATTGCATAGAGACATTTTTTACATGAATAAAATATGTTGAGCATCATAACATCAATTTAAATAAAGATAAATGGGAATGTATCCTGAGGTCATTAAGAATATGTTTCTACTTAGTAAGAATTGATCATCTAATTAAAGAATGTGATTACTCAGTTCCTATAAGGCATGAACACCAAAGAAGCTTAAATGTGCAAGAGATTTATTAAGAGGAATGCCAAAGGACATAGAGATTAGGAACTAGGAGTAGGCAGAAAATACCTTCAAACATGGATACAGTTTTGTCATCTGTGAAAGAAAAGGAGGAAGATAAAGAAGTTAAGATAGAATAAACTGTGAAGCTGTTCTAAATAATCCCAATCAAATGTATGCGTAATCTTTCAGCTGAATTAGTCACAGAAAGTTCCTGTATATTGAACCAATGGCCTGGTATCTGCTTACCTTATTAGCTATCAATAACCTTCCATCTGGCCAGACCACTTTGAATTTATTGGGCTCTGTAGCCACAAATGTGACCAGTTGACCTAGGATTCATGTGCCTCGGCATCTACCGGAATTCTTAGTTTTCTTGCTTTCTGGTTCATCTTCTTTCTTCCTAGTTCTTCAATCCCTATAGTTAATGGAGTCAAGAAAAGTCTCCAACCAGTCATCTCACTCACAAGCCTGGACTGGACAAGATCTACTTACTTCTATAATTGCTCTAACTCTTCTCTCTCTCTCTCTCTCTCTCTCTCTCTCTCTCTCTCTCTCTCTTATATATATATATATATATATATATATATATATATATATATATACACACACACATATATACATATATATATTACCAGTTTTGTTTCCCTAGAAAATCCAGCCTAAAGCACACCGCCTGAAAGTCTACCCAAATCTACATAATAAGTTTTTAGCCTGAACCACTTGAACAAATAAATTTCCAATTTCTATGGGTACCATATATAACATTGTAGAAAATCTACCATCATGAATGAGAAAATAATGTATATAATTGTCTATTGATAATATAAGTAAACAAATTTTTTTAATTCTAAAGACATAGAAATTTTGAGCCAATCCTTTTTTATTTTCACTTTTTAATACTGGCCTATTATAAAATGCTTTTAATTAATTGAGTAAAATTATTTTCTACTCTTACTTCAGTATTATCTTCATTTGTACCCTATTTCATGTCCTTGTTCTTTGTGATTTCAGAAGTGTGGTAGCTATATAATGGGGTGTCAATTTGAGGATTAAGAGTCTAGGGGTGGAGTCTAGCCTGTCAATCTGGATAGAGCCTATTAAGTCTCTTTGTGGGCATGGCCTACTTGTGAGGATTGTGTGAAATCCTTGTTTTCTTCCTTGGAGATAGGACATATTCTCTCTGCATCCTCCCTCAGAAACTCTCTGGTCACTCTCTGGGAGACATCCCTATAGAGAAGACACCTGTGCAAAAGCTGATGGAGCCAGACCACTGGAGTCAGAGAAACCACATGGAGACCCCTGCTTACAATGCCATTGGAGCCATAAGACTTACCACCCACTGGTCTGTGATCTTCCTGCTATCGACATAATTGCATGTGCTTCATGAGTCTGACAAGGACTTTATAGATTGGTATCCGACATATGCTAATATCAGACTTTTAGACTTATCTGAACTGCCCTGGGATGTTTTCTCAATATTCCACTGCTCTTGTATATAAACTCTTGTATATAAACTCTTTTATTTCTCTAGTCTACCCAGACTAACACAAGAAGGCAGCCAAGAATAGTTTGTATGTTAGAGTAGTTTATTCTGAAGATTGAGTCAAAAGATAGTTTAAGGCAACATTTCATTGATTTTTTTTATGCTATTGACACTTTTGCCTATAATCTCTGAAATTCTAAATGATTTTTCTGTCCATTCATTTTCATATTTGCATATGAATTAGATGGGATTTTAAAATTATACCCATTTGTTAGTGCATGGAGATTATTGAATATCTCTAAAAACACTTATAAAATGCAATCAGGAACTAGTTATAAAAGGATAAGCACTTAATGAAGAACCTACTCTTCAGATTCATCTATCCAAACATTGAAAAAATGTACACAAATCCTTAAAATTACACAGTAATCCTCAATACAAAATACTTCAAAATATCTTCAGATACTGCTAAATAGTTCAAATGTTTCATAAACCTACTCCACATACACACAAGAAACATGGAATCTATGTAATTAAGATGCTCATCTGAATCTTTGATAAATGTGATCAGGAATTTTAATAATATTTGAAACTTGTAATAGTTTGAATAAAGAATAGCATTCTAAATGTCTTAAGAAGACAACAAAACAAATAAAGAGTAATAGAAGACAATGCTTACAAGGCAGCATTTACCAAACTAATCTACTAAATCTGCCTGCTTCATAATTACAAAGTAACGCTACAATTAAAAAAAGAGAGTTTTGAGAGGTTTAATCACTTGAATAAGCTAAAAGACAGAGGTATTGTTTTAGAATAGCTTAACTAGATAAACAAATTCAGCAACAATCATCTATGTATAAGAAAGAGATTTATATCGAGGTCATTATAAATTATGATTAGATCTTGACCCAGTCAAAATCGAATCCTTATATATGATATTAGTCCTCAAGTACCTCTTTAGACTGTCAGAGTCACACGCAATGTCACAGACTGCAGGAAGATCACATACCAGTGGGTACAGAGTTGCAATCATCCAAGGTCAGTGGAACGTAGCAGAGCAGCGGCAGCTTTCAGTGTCAGTGAAGGTGTCCCACCAAGCAGAAACACAAGGGGCAGAAAGAAGGGAAGGTCTTCAAGGACTTCCTTATAAGAAACAACACCCGCAAGGGGACAGCATTAGTCTGTGACCTGATGCACAGTTTTGATTCTACCTCACCACATCTCTACATCTTCAAGTTGACGTAAGATTATCTCACTACCACAGACCACTCCTTGCCCACTTGACCTCCATACAGAACACTACGGGTATATGTGATTTTAAACAAAAACTATGATAAAGTCATTTTTATGCTTCAAGGATAAAGCTTTAAAATGCATACAACTGAAACTCCAGCAGCCCTGTTTACACCTTATATTCTATAAGTGAATAAAACAAAATGTTCTACGCCTAACAATTGCAGTTAACATCTACTGCTTAATCCTATAATCATGTCAACGCCTTCCTGTACATATGAAAGTTAACAAGCCAGTCACTTCATGCCATTACCTGCCAAACCCCTCAATTTGGGGTTCATAATATTTTTAATAGAAATATACTTTTTAATTTTCATAAGAAAAAGTGATAACATTTTAAATAGTCTGCTAATAAGACTTGGTTCACATCTAGTTAATATATGACATATTTTTCTTGAAAATATTCAAATGTACTTCCACAGTTTCTTTCATAAAATAGGCTAAACGATGCTATATGTAACAAAGTGTGTGAATAATAACAGTTTAACACATTGTTTTTCAATGCTTGAAATGATAAGTCATTACAGTATATACTAGTATATAAATCAACCCCAAGACACCCAGTTTTATCACAAAAACTGAATAAAACGTGTGCTGAAACATGAAACGTGTCTTCTCATGGGAAGAATTGGAGGAAACCATGCCAAGCAAAGTCAGCCAATCACAAAGGAGAAGTACAGCATGAGGCCCCTGAGGCAAGCACAATCAGCATGGGGTTGAGACAGGGAATCCGGAGAGGTTGGACCAAACTCAAGGAAGTACCTGTTGGTCCAACACAAAAATGGGAAAAGGAAGAGACCAGGGGAATTGAAAGTGAAATGATGATGATGGAGGGAGCAGGGCACTAACCCACTCAGGGGGAGAGCCCTGCTCTTGTCTCCACAGAATTGGAGAGGGCACACAAACCCCACCGTGATGCACCAAGCCAGGAGAACAAAGTGGCCACATGGAGGATGCATCAAATAAGAGAGCTACAGGGCCGGCCCCAACCAAAGCCAGACTGTCCCCTTCCCTAGAGGTGGGCGTGGCAGAGAGCAGAACTGAACTGACAGGTTGGGGAAGGGGGCCAGCACGCCACATCCACACATAAGCAGACAGGGAGGGAGGAGGAGAGAACTGGACTGGACCCCATGCTAACATACCAGGCTCAGAGGATGAAGTCCCTGCGGGGAGTTCAGGGCACGGTACAACCAACAACAGTACGTGTCACAGGATCCTTTTACTGGAGCAGACTGCGACAGAGGACATTTCTGGGGTCACATGGGGAGGTGGCAGTGCCGTCTTCCAAAATGGAGGAAACCAAGAAGGGATCATACCAGATCAGCAGATAGAGCAAGGCAGAGCTATGAAGCCCCAGAGGAGCCCACAAGGGGTCGGTCGCTCCACGTTGTTAGGGGCAGCTCCTAGACAGTCTTGAAGACCAGTGAACAGACCCTGGAATTTTGGGTATTTCTTCTTTTAAAAATTTGTTCTTCCTTATTTATTTACTATTTTCATTTTAAAAAATCACTTTGGGCTGTGTCATAGTATGTGTACCTACTTATATAGGCTAGGGATGGGAGGCATGCTTAAGGCGAGAGCA
>PVJH01009241.1:0-80299 GCA_004026705.1 Nesogale talazaci | reverse complement strand
CCTCCAGCTGTAGCCTCAGTGCTGTGCTATGAAAAGAATTCTTTGGGGGGGGGGAGGGAGGACAAGAGGTTTGTCGACTCAGTTGGAATTTTGGCTGACCCCTCAGGCCTTTCCAATGGTTCCCTGCTTCATGTCAGTGTGTTGTGTCCCTGTTTTAGAGCACAGGTGGAAGTCTGGCCCCTCCTTCCCTGTGGAAATACAAACAATACCCTTCCCTTGGGTGGGTCAGTGCCCTGTTCCCTGGCTACCCATGTTTCTTTGTATTCCAACTCCTTTTTCGTTGGCTACCATGTGTATCCTGAGTTTAGTCTGGCCCCTGCCATATTACCTGGACCTCACCCAGGGACGTATGTACACAGTAGCTTCTTTCCCATGCCCCTTTTGGATTTTTTTAGCTCCCCTCAATGGACTCATGTTGTACGTTGTTAGTCCTTGTCTTACTTCACTTAGCATAAGTTTCTCCAGTTCTTCCCATGCGGTGATGTGCTTTATATGTTCATCACTGCTTTTTAGAGATGTGTAATACTCCATTGTCTGTAGGTACCACAGTTTTTTAATCCATTCTTCTCTTGATAGGAATTTGGGCTGTTTCCAACTCCTTGTAATTATGAACTGTGCCACAATGAACATTGGAAGACAGATATCTGGCAGTGGTTTGTTTCTTGCCTCTTCTGGGTATATGCCCAATAGGGGGATTGCTTGGTTCATAGGTAGATCAGTTTCTATCTGTTTTCAATATTACCAAATCAATTTCCATAATGGCTTTACATATCTACAGGTCCAGCAGCAGTGGATAAGAGTACCTGTCTCTCCACTGCCCCTCTAACACTTGTTACTTTCTTTAATTGGACTCTTTGAGAATATTAGTTGGTGTCTCATCAATGTTTTAATTTGCATTTCTCTTATGGCTAGAGATCTGGAACATTTCCCCATATATTTGTTGGCCATTTGGATTTCTACCCTTGAGAAACTTCTGTTCAGATCTCCTTTGCCCTCCACCTCAGTGGACAATTGGTTTTTTCTTGATGTAAGTTAGTAGAGTATTGTAGATTTTAGTAATAAGGCCTTTGTCTGATGTGCCATTGCTAATGATGTTTTCCCATTCCGTGTCTCTATTATGACTCTCTTGGCAAATTTTTTCGATGTACACCATAAGTGCTGTCTTTAGTACATCCTCCTGGCCAATTTGTGCCTCCTCTATGTTTGTGGCCCCCCCAATTTCTGATAGCCTGTGTACTACCTGAGTTGAAGTTCAGATTTGTTTTAATTTCTTCATTGATGGTGCTAATAGTTTGGGGTTTTCCCTTTAGGTCTGTGATCCAACTTGAGTTGATTCCTGGGCATGGAGTGAGGTACGGATCTTGCTTCATTTTTCTGCAGTTATGTATCCCTTTTAATCAAGCACCATATATTCAAGAGGGCATCTGTTTCCCATTTAATATTAAAACTACAACGCACTATTAAAAGAAATCAAGGGTGAACTCACAAATGGAAGAACACCCCATGCTCATGGCTCAGAAGACTTGTCAATTCTACTCAAGGCACTACATAATTTCAATACAATCCCAATTCATATTCTGACATATTTCTTCAAAGAATTGGAAAAACAGATTACCAACTTCATATGGAGCAAGAAGAAACTGAGAATTAGTAAAGAACTCAGGAAGGACAATGTTGGAGGGTTTGTTTTACCTGATGTTAGCCTGTGTGATCACAATGTGTCAATGGAAATCAGGGATCAAGCATCAAATACCCAGAAGAAAGAAATCAAATCATTGTGAGTGAGGGGGTTGGGAGGGTGGAGACCCAAAGCTCATCTGTAGGCAACTGGACATCCCCTTACAGAAGGGTCTTTGGAAGGAGATGAGCCAGTGAGGGGGCAGCATAGCTCAGATGAAATATGCAACTTTCCTCTAATTCTTTAATGCTTTCTACATTGCCCGTGACTATCATGATGCCAGTTCTACCTTATAAATATGTCTAGACCAGAGAATGTACACAGGTACAGATAAGATATGGAAACACAGGGAATACATAACAGATAAACCCTGAAGGTCAATATTGAGAATACCCATACCAGGAGGACAAAGGGAAGATGGGGGAGACAAGTGTGACTGATCACAATGATCTAAAAATAAGCCCCTCCAAGAGGAATGGACAACAGAAAAGTGAATGAAGGGAGACATTATCAGTGTAAGACATGAAATAATAATGATAACAATTTATAAATAATCAAGAGTTCTTGAGGGAGGCAAGGTGGAGGAGGGAGGGAGGGAGGGAAGTGAAAAGCTGATACCAAGGGACCAAGTAGAAAGAAAGTGTTTTGAAAATGACAGTGGCAACAAATGTGTTGGAAACGATGGAGGTATGTGCTGATTGTGATAGAGTCATTTGAGCCAGTCAATAAAATGATTTTTAAAAAGAAGGAAAATGTTTTGAAACTGCTTGTGGTAGAAAGTGCACAACAATGCTTGATCTAATTGAATTATGGAACATTATGACATTTGTAAGCGCTCCCAATAAAATTATTTTTAAAAATTGATTGTGTTGATGATCACACAACTCTGTAATATGCCTAAACCATTGAATCGTCTGTGAATTATACATCAATAAGTGCCAGTGGTAAAGAGGAAGAGCAAGATGGACTGTCACTGCGACAAAGTCCTTAGGCAAAGCAATGATCGTGAAGGTGGGGCTGGCTGAGCAGGCTCTCATTTTGTTGAATTTAGGGTAACTGTGAGTCAGTAACTGCTTGATGGCATCTAACAACCAAATTTTCACTTGACTGGATTGCACCCCACAGACACAGGTATCAAACGGCAGTAAATCAATAACGGTAAGCATGAGACTTTAGCAAATTAATAGAAATTTTCTGGATACAACTGCAGATTTTCATATAAACTAGTAGTATTGGAGTACGTTTTTGTGCATTCCGTTTGTCTTATAGTTAGTTCTTTGTTGTATCTTTCTTGGAAACCTGCTTTGGGAATGAAAATTTTCTAATATCTAGAGTTTATGTATATATTTATATTCATGTTTCAAGTAATCTGGTAGAAAGGGGAAGTGGATGTGCATCTAGACAAGGGAAGACTAGACATGTGTCGAGAATGGGTGACGGTGGATAAGTACATGGATGTTCATTGTACTACTATAGCTACTCCTGTCTATGCCTGCGTTTCCAGCACGGAAAGTTTTTTTTTTTAACAAAATAATTATTTGTATTATTTTTTAAAAGAACAAGAATAAAGATAATTACAAAGAAGTATATTATGTTGGTCATTAGAAAGAACTCACCAGAGATATAACTATTAGTTGTTTAAATACAAGAAAAACTGCAAACAAAAAAACTTCTGACTCATAGCTTATGAATGTAGTATATCAAATAAATAATAATCATTTGTGGTTACTATCAAGTGGTGAACCATATTTAGCTGTACATCATGAGAAATTTCATTTAGATGTCACTATAGCCTTTGAAGTAAGGCCAATACACCTTAGAAAAGAGGACAGTAAGACATTGTCTCACTTATATTCGACGTGTTATCAGAAAAGACCAGTCACTGGAGTAGGGGGGGGGGGGTGGAATGAGCACATCGTACTTGATAAGAAGGCGCATCATTGAAAAAGAGGAAGACTTACAATAAGATGGACTGACATTAGAAAGAAAAAAAGGCTAAAAGCAAACAAACACACACAAAAATCACTGTCATTGAGTGCATTCTGCCTCAAAGTAACCCTCGAGGAGAGAATAGTTATGCTCCCATGGGTTTCTAAGACTAAATCTTTATGGAAACAGAGCTTCCTTTTACCCTATGGAGCAATCGGTAGCTTCAAACTGCTCACCCTGCAGTTAGCAGCCCAACATGTAACCTACTACACCATGAGGGGTCTGTGGATTGACACACAAGCTTCAAAATGGGCTCACAAACAAGATGAATTGTGTGAATGAGACAGATGAGTGTTTTGTTCCAACAGTGTTTTGCTCTATTGTACATGAAGTCATAACAAACACTGTGGCATTTATCGAGAGCAACAATATAGCCTTCAAGGTATTAGCATGATTGATACCCTGTTTTAAGGAGGTAGAAGGGGAATATGAATCCAGGCACTCTGTCTCCAGTCCTGTAATTATATTGATTCTGCAACCATCATATCCCAAGAAGCTCCACCACCAGGCTGATCCACCACCTTCAGCTGGCTGAGCCCTCTATTAAAGTGTTGCTGTGCCTCACATAGCACTTCTCTCTAGAGCTGTCGGTGGAATCTTCTAAAACAACAGTACTATCTGGTTTCTTCTCTTTCCTTGGAAATCCCAGGGGCTTATTGTCACACTCCACACATCTGCAGACTTCATCTTGGCCTTGCAATACATAACCCTATCTCATACCCAATCCTAACTTCCTGCTTCCGTCACTTGGAATTTTCTACTATTACTTAGAGAAATGTAGATAATCTTCTCATAGTGTCTTTGCACATGCTAGTCTCTCTAATTGGATACTCATCTAGTGAAGAGACACAGAACTGTCCCTCGCTTCACATGTGTCACCTGCATATGTTATCACTGAAGAGGTTTTACCTTATGTAAGCTATGCAATTATATGGAGCCCCTCCCATCACCACTTATCTTCATTCTATACTTTAATTTTCTTTGCTGAGTTTAATATTACTATGTGGTGCAGTTAAATTACTATATATGGCTCTCTTAGCCAGTCTTTATAACTGAACAGTTTTTCCATTCTACTGGGTATAAAGTGAGTCATCACAGAAAAAGAACAGAGAATCTCATGGCTATCAGAGAAGAAAAGCCACAGCGTGCATCCAAGACCCCTGTGTGGAGAAGCAGCAGCATTGGTAGCTGTGTGGATAGGATGAGACTGAGAGTGAGGAGAGGAGGTGGTGATGGATTTTCTGACCTACAGAAAGAGTGAAGTTTAGTGGCTTTCCCCAGGAGACTGGCTTGCAAAGTAGATTCAGCTTTGTGACGCTAGCCCAAGCAAGGCAGAGGCCAAGGGGCCAGGAGTTTGAGGGGTGGAGGAGTGGAGGACCTGACAAAAATCAAATATGCCAATGAGCATGACTGAGAAGAAGCACTGCAGATAAAAGAGCAGTATACCTAAAACTTTCTGACCCTATCTTTTAACCTGTTCTCTTGCCTAAGAGTCTCATTTTCATGAGTATTGTCCATGTGGCAGTAGGTTATTAAACCCAGCATTAGAGGGCCATGGGAGGAACTGAGAATGAGGCAGAGATTGGAGCACTCACAGGTCTGGCACCTGGTTCCTAGAAATAGTCTTTGGATGGATTCTCTTTCACCTAGTGAGGTTGAAGCAGGTAAAAAATGGCTTCCGTGCCATTTTCTTTTACCTGATATTCCTTTATTGAATTGTTGATCTATTTGAGATCAAAAAGTACTTCATCAGGACAAGGATAGTGTACCAATCCTCAAGACCAAGAAAAGTGGCTGGAAAAGAGTAGATTGAATAAGCTGGTTGATTCAAGAGCAAAGTTATCCTTGTCACCAAACCAGAAAGTCACTGTCACTGAGCTGGAGCTGGCTCATACTGACCCTTTGGGTCAAGGCAGAATAGTCTCTGTGTCTTCCCAAGACGAACTCTTTACAGGAATAGAAAATCCTGTTTTTCTTCCAGTGGCTGATGGTTTTGAATTGCTGACCTTGCAGTCCAATGTGGAATCACTACGCCAAAAGGACCCCTATTCTTATGAAAATTATTAAGAAATTATACCTACTAAATATGAAAAGGTGTGAACATTTATATAAGCTGCACATTTATTTCTAGGAAATCTGTGTGGTTGTCATTGTTTTAAATTTTGAATTGGCATCAATATTACAGAATCCAACCAAGGAGAGTTCCCAATAAAGACAATGACTTAAGACTACAGAACCCATCGACCAATTCGATTTTACCGCCTTTCCTGGACGGCTTTTCAACTTGACTAAAGACTAGATTTAGTTCACAAGTTAAGCAAAAAGTAAACTGAAAGAACTTGCATTGGGATGAGGCTGAGAATGTTTATTGACATATGGTAATTCCCACCAAAAGTCCTGAGCTCAAATAGGAACTCAGACATGGAGAAGGGAAGCAAATGACTGAATATATATATATATATATATATACATACATACACACACATACACACAATTAGAATGTTTCCAAGGTATGTATGTATATATGTATGTATGTGTGTATATATTTACCTAGGAAACACACACACACATATATATACATATTTACCTTGGAAACATTCTAATTGTCTTTATTTAAATTAGTAGCCTAGCAATATTTATTGATGAGAAATCTGAGCTAGTGTTCCTACAGAATATGGGCATATTTTAACACAATTTTCACTTGGGAGTTTAATCTTAGCATAGTTTCTTATCCATTTATTTACCTTATAAATCATCAGAATTATATATCCCACCAGGAATATGAATATGTTTCCCTCAATGTAAGATATTGGGTTTCTAAGAATAAGTTCCAATGCCAATATTTTTGTGGGAGATATTCTAGTGAGTGTTATTTGGAATCCTTGCCTGTCAGTGCACACATCAATTCTTTTTTTTTACAGTCGGCATACCCATTACCCAAAATAGAAGGGGGGAAAAAAACTATTTATCATCTGAAAAATTAGTGTCAGAAAAACTGCTGTTCAATTTCTGAAAGATGGAAAATAGTGTTAAATGTTTTGACAGAGAACAAAATTCACAAACAAATGGAGAATTTGTGAATAACAACAAATTTTGGAGAAATGTTACAACCCAAAAATGTTCACCAGCTGCTAGGAAATCAAATTTCTGGAGTTTACTGTGGATCATTTAGTTCCCCAACACAGTGATTACAAGAATCAATAGTCAACAGGGGCCTACAAAAACATCAGGCCAGTCTAAATTAGTTGTGATAGGTTAAAGTGCTATCAACTAAAGTCTTACAAAAATTTATAGTGTTCAAATGTTTTCAGTTGCCAGTTCTGACTCATTGTGATCCCATGAACAACAGAGAGAGATGCTGTTACAGGAAGTCTACACCATCTCCATGATCATTGCTATGTGAAAGTCCATTGTTGTAACCACTGCATATTTTGGGTAACTTTCAGCCTAGGGGAATAATCATAGAACATTGTATGAGGCAATATGCTTTCATTATCCATAGGGTTTTCAATGCCTATTTTCAGAAATATTTTGCCAGGTTTTTTTACCCTCTATCTTTACGTGAATGTCACATAGAATCCTGACTCTTCTACTATTTAAAACACTGGTAGAATAGTTTCCATCAACATTTTAATGAAATGTGCAAAAACTTAAGGTTAGAAAAGGAAAAACACGCTCACCACATCTTAAACTAACAGAACTGAAGAAAAGAATCAAGCCATGCCTTGTTGTATTGAAGGGTTCTATGGGGAAAATATTGAACCATGCAGGAGGCACCAAAAGAAAATGGAGAGAACACACAGAGTCACAGTACCAGAAAGAACTGCTTGGTATTCCATCATTTCAAAAGATAGCAACGAACAAGAATCGACGATAATGAAGGAAGACATCCAAGCTGCACTGAAAGCATAAGCCAAAATAAGGCTCTCAGAATTGATGAAATATTGACCTAATCTGGGCCAATTTGAGGACTAAGAGTGTCAATCTGGAGACGGCCAATGAAACCTCTGTGTGGCCATGGCCTTTTCCTGAGAGTTCTGGAAAATCAGGCACTTCCTTCTTGGAGGTGGAAGATTCTCTCTCTCTCTCTCTCTCTCTCTCTCTCTCTCTCTCTTTCTCTCTCCTTTCTCTGAGGACTTCCGTGGGAGACATTTCAGTAGATAAGCCACATGGATGCAATCAGACCTCTGAAGCCGTAGAAGTCACAGAGAGACCCCTGCCAGTGCTGAGATGTTTATAGCACCACTTGATCCAGAGACCTTCTACCCACTGGCTTGTGATTTTCCTGCATTTGGTTTCATTACATGTGTTTCGTGAGTCTGAAAAGGACTTTATAGATTTCTGTCAGACATATGGGCTACTATTGGACTTATGGACTTGATCTGGGCTGGACTGGCCTGTTTTCTAAATGTTCAATTGCCTTTGTATATAAATCTCTTTCTTATACACATAGGTGTGTCCATGGATTTGTTTCTCTAGTCTATCCAGATGAACACAAATACCCATTAAAATGTTTCGGCTAGTTGGTGAAATGCTGGATGTTCTCACCAAGAAATTTGGAAGATAGGTTTTTGGCACACTGACTAGAAGAGCTTCATATTTTTGCCCATGCTAAAGAAAGGGTTCCCCAAAGAGGGTGCGGGTTATAGATCGATGTAATCGATACAACATGCAAACAAATTTTTGTTAATGAGCATTCAACAACGGTTGCAGCAGTACATTACAGGGAACTGCCAGAGGTTCCGGTTGAATTTAGAAGAGGACTTAGAACAAGGGACTTAAATGCTCATGTCAGAAGGATCTTAGCTGAGAGAACCTAAAGCAAAGAACACCAGAAAAAAAATGGAAACTGTGCTTAATTGAGTATGCCAAGGTATCTAACTGTGTTGATTCCAACAAACTATGGATAGTCTTGAAAAGAATGGGGGTTCCAGAACATTTAATTGTGCCCATGCAGAGGCTGTACACAGATCAAAAAACAGAATAGGGGAACACTGCCTACTTTAAAATCATATAAAATTCTCAGTAGGATTATATTTTCTTACCATACTTATTCTGTCTGTATGTTGAGCAAATTATTAGAGAAGATGAATTATATAAAGAATGCAGCAGAATTGGAGAAAGGGTTCTTAATAACCTTAATATTCAGATGGCATCTTTCTTGCTGAAAGTGAGAACTTGAAGTACTTTATGATGATGATCAAGAATTACAGCCTTCACTAAGGATTGCAGCTCAATGTAAAGAAAACCAAAAGTATTATGATTAAATCAATAGGTAATATCGTGATAAATAGAAAAAAGATAGAAGTTCTCAAGTAGTTTATCTTGCTTGGATTTGTAATCAATGCTCATGGATGTACCAGGCAAGAAATCAAACAACACATTACATAGGTTAAATCTGCTGAATAAAATCTCTTTAAAGTGTTCAAAAACTAATATATCACTTTGGGAGCTAAGGTGTTCTTTACCCAACCCATAATGTTTTCAATTGTGTCATATGCATGTGAAAGTTGAACACTGAGCAGCAGGGCCTAATCCCAACTACGAGGACAACCCCCCTACCCACAGAAGATTTCAATTCAGAGGACAGCATTAAAGTGAAATGTGAGTGAAATGTCTGATCACAGCACACAGAAGGAAATGAAGGGGGAGGAAGAGAGAGTAGAACACGTCCTGGCCCACCAAGCACTGAGAATGATATTCCCGCTCAGAGCAGCCAATGCACAGAGAGGCTCATGAAGCTAGTCCCACTACAAGACACAATGTCCCTTTCTAACCCCAAATGTTATGGGGGACAACACTGGAGACACAGTGTGAGAACTGCACCCAATCTGACCCACCACAATGAGACGAAACACTGAGGGGGTGCAGAGCAACAAACTCCCCAGGAATTACCAAAAATAGACTTTGGAGCCAGGGTGGGGCCCTCCATCAGATTCAACCGGAACACACTCCTAAAGGTCAACAAACAGGCTTTGAATTAATTTAAAGACTTTTCTTTTTTGTTGTTGTTGAGGGGGGTTTGTTGTTGTTGTTTTGCTGTCTTTTGTTGGTTTGTTTTGTTTTGTCTTGCTTTTTTGTGCATATTATTTTCTCTGCAGTTCTATCTAGATAAGATAAGTGGGATAAACAATTTAGAGAAGAAAATAACAGAAGAAATGGGAGAGGAGGAGACAGGAAAAAGAAGTGGATGTTAAAAAACCCAGGGTCATGGGAACAACAAGTGACCGAACATTGATGAGGAGGAGGGTGTAGGAGGCCTGGTAGGACTTGGTCAAGGGCAGTGTAACCCTTGAGAGAAATTCCTGAGACCCAAAGGAAGGCTGAAGATGAGGGTGGGATAAAAGAAAAGTAAAAGTAATAGAGGAAAGAACTAGGAGACAAAGGGCATTTATAGAGGTCTAAACACGGTCTGTACATACGTAAATATATTTTATATGAGGGTGGGGAGATATATCTATGTGCATATATTTATAGGTTTAGAATTTAAGGTAGCAGATGAACATTGGGTCCTAACTAAAGTACTCCCTCAAGGCAAGAACATTTTGTTCTATTAAACTGGCATTCCATAATGCTCACCTTCCGGACACAATCTCTGAAGACAAAGTGCGTGTATAAGCAAATGTGGTGAAGAAAACTGATGGTGCCAGGCTATGAATAGATATAGGGTCATAAGGGCTTGAAAATAAACAGGCAACTATCTAGCTGAGAAGCAACAAAGCCCACATGGAAGAAGTAGACCAGCCTGTGAGATGATGAGATGTTGATAGGATCAGGTATCTGGCATCAAAGAACAAAGAAATCATACCATTGTTAATAAGGGGGGATGAGGAGTGGAGACTCAAAATTCATCTGTAGGCAACTGGACATCCCCTACAGAAGAGTTGTAGGGAGGAGACTGGTCAGTCAGAGTTCAGTATAGCACCAATAAAACAGACAACTTTCCTCTGGTTCTTTAATGGTTCCTCCCCACCACCCCACCATCATGATCCCAATTCTACCTTACAAATCTGCCTAGACAAGAGGGTGTACATTTGTAAAGATCAGAGATTGAAATAGGGAGTCCAGGACAGATAAATCCCTCAGGAACAATATTGCAAGTCTAGAGATACCAGGAGGCAAAGGGAAAGGTGAGGCAGAAGGGGGGAACCGATCATAGTATAGCTCCCTCCTTGGGGGAAAGACAACAGAAAAGTAGATAGAGGGAGACATCAGACATAGTAAGACATGGAAAAATAATAATAATTTATAAATTATCAAGCGTTCATGAGAGAGGAAGGAGGAAAAATGAAGAGCTGATACCAAGAGCTCAAGTAGAAAGTCACTTCTGTGAATAGCAACCATCCTCTGTCCTCATCTCTCTTCCCCTCAACAAGGCTGGTTTGACTAAGATCCTTCCTGAGGACTACGTCTATCAGGTTCAGAGATGAACACTTAGTCCCCAGTATAGCACCACCCTCTGAAGCGATTGGCCAATAATCTGGTTGAAGGCTGATTTCACTGGTTACTTCCATCATGAAAAGACAATGTTTTGTTCTTACTGGGGCAGACTTTTAACTTTGGATATGGATTTTCCTTCCCTGCATACAATGGTTCTACCAAACCTGCCATAGGTAGACTTTCAGAATACTTCATTCACCATCATGGCATACACACAGCAAGTGATTCAGATCAAAGGATTATTTTCACCACAATTAAAGAGTGGGAGTGGGTCCACACACACGGATTCCATTGATTTTATTATGTTCCTCGCCATAATGAAAGAATGACAGGCACGATGCTCGCTAGGTAGCATTATTTTTCAGGAGTGAGGCATTGCTTCCCATGAGGCTGTATGTACTCTAACCAACATCCAATATATGATACTGCTTCTCCCATAATCATAAAACATGATTCTAGATATAAACGTGTGAGAAAGAGAGGGTATCACATTTTGCAAGGGACACATAAAATGTTTACTTTAAGTGTCCATGGCCCCACAATTTGCACATAGAGATCTCTTAGTTACAAAGGGTGGAATACCCACATCTGGTGACACAGTATTGATTTAATTGAACTAGAAATTAAGAATGTCACACAACCAACTTAGACGTCACTTTCCTCTGAATCACCAGGCAAAAAAAGGATCTGATGATCTATCTGTAAACCTTCACCTGATTCACAATTTAAAAATTCGTTTTTTTTTTTAATCGGCAAAGAAAAGAGTTGCACTATTGGCTGATGTGGCTGATCCTTTTTGCCAAGGACAGATAAGAATAGTATTACTACACAATAGAGTTTAGAAAAAGTATGTTGGGAATGCAAGAGGGCCTTTATGGTGTCTCAGTACCGCACAGTACTCCATCTCATGTACCATGTAATATAGCAAGTGATTTCCCAATTTTAACATGACTACTAATGGTCCAGAATTGTCTGGAATGAAAGTTTTGATGATCCTACTAAACAAAGAGCCGTCCTAAGCTGAAGTACTTGCTTATGTGATGCATTGGGGAAGAAGGTAGTTCTATGTACAAGGGCATTTCAAAAAGTCCATGCTACTCCGCAAAGTAGTGATAAAGAGGATAAAGTAAAACTTTGGGGGATATTCAATTATTGAATGAGAAAATTAGAACAAATGGCTAAAGATTTCTATTAGTATTCAAAAAGGAGACATCATCAGAATGAAATGGCATGCATAAAGACTTATATCCCAGACATTACTGAGCTTAAGTTAACCATTAACTAAATGGTAATAACCATTTTGAATTAGACAAGCATGTGGTCTACTATGCTAGGAATGACAAATTGAATAACTGATGCCACATTCATCATTAAAAAGAATATTTCAAGTTCTTCTCTGAAGTGCAACACTGTCCATGACTGGATAACATTCATAAGGCCACCAACAAGTGTAATTAAGATGATCATTCTTCTAATTTACTGACCAAGGATTGGGAAGTTGAAGCTTTTTGCCAACTTCTGCAGCCTGAAATTTATCAGCCACACAACCAAGATACATTGTAACTATTAGTGATAGAAATCTAAAAGCAGGAAGTAAACAGGACTGATAGTTGGGAATTATGGGTTTGGTAACAGAAATGACACCAGAGATCACAGAAAATAATTTTGCAAGTCCATGGCAAACATTTTTTTCTACAACACAAATAGTAAATGTGCATGTAGGCCTTGTCAGATGGAATACAAAGAACTCAAACTGACTACATTTGTAGAAAGAGATATTGGAGAAGCCCAATATAATCAACCAGGACAAGGCCAATATTAGAAGGTGGAACAGCTGCTTACATATGAGTTCAAGTTAAATCTGAAGAAAATTAAAATAAGTTCATTCAAGGTAACATATAAGTTTCATTATACCCATCTATATTTAGAGACCATCTTGAATAATATATTTACAAAACTAACAATTGAAGGCCATATAAATTGTGTAATGAAATCAAGAACATGACATGAAAAGAGTATAAGTTAACACAAGAAATAAAGAAAATAACAAATTGGAATCAGAGGAGTCTGTAAAACTTGATTTTTTTCATTTAGAAATGCTACAGTGAACATTAGCCAAATGCATTAGCAAAAAATAAGGCTCCAAGAATTAATGGAATACCCATTGAAATATTTCAGCAAGATGAAGATGCACTGGAAAAACTCAGTTGTCTATAGCCAGACAACTATTTGGAAAACTTCTTGGAAGAGATCCATTAAGTGCCATTCCAAATAAAGTTGACCCAACAGGATGCTCAAATTATAGAATGATATCATTGATATTTCACACAAGTAAAATTTTGCTAAAGATCATCTGACAGTGGTTGTAGCTTAAGATCAATGACAGGGAGCTTCTAGAATTTAAAACAAGATTCAGAAGAAGAGGTGGAGCAAGGAATATCATTGCTGGTGTCATATAAATCTTGATTGGCATGAGATAATATCAGAAAGATGTTTACTTGAGTTTCATTGATGATGTAAAGGCCTTTGATTGTGTGGACCATAGTAAACTGTGGATAACCCTGAGAAGAATAGGAATTCAAAGATACTTCGTCGTTTTCCTGAGGAACTAGGACAAGGATCAAGAGGCCGTTGTGTGAACAGAATAAGGGAATACTATATGGTGGAAAATCAGGAAAGTTGTTTGTCAGGGTTATGCCCTCTCACCACACTTGTTCAAATTGTATACTGAGGAAACAGAGAAGCTGGATGACCTGAAGAACAATGTGGCCTCTGACTTGGAGGAAGGTTATCGAAAACCTGTGATATTCAGAAGACACAACCGCGCTTGCTGAAAGGGAGGAGGAATTGAAGCACTTGCTGAGGAAGAGCAAGGATGATAGCCTTCACTATGGATCACATTTCAATGTAAGGAAGACCAAAATCCACACTTCTGGACCAGTAGGTAACATCCTGAGAAATGAAGAAAAGGTTGAGGTTGTCAAGAATTTTGTCTCATTTGTATCCACAATTAATGCTCTTGAAGGCATCAAGCAAGAGAGCAAAAGGCGTGTTGTATTTGGGAAAGATAGAGCACAAGATCTTTTGTGACAATTGAAAAGCATGATGTTGCTTTGAGGACAAAGGTGCACCTGACCCAAACCAAACCAAGCTCTTCTGCTTTGCATGATATGAATGTGAAGATTAGACATAGAATACAGAAGAATGTAGAAGAATTGGTGCATTTGACTTGTGTACTGGCAAATAATGAAGTCACCGTGGACTTCTAAAAGGACAAATCAGTCTGCGTTGGAAGAAATAAGGCCAGAGTGCTCCTGAGAGACAAGGATGGCGAGAC
Source organism: Nesogale talazaci (assembly GCA_004026705.1). Classification (NCBI taxonomy): domain Eukaryota; kingdom Metazoa; phylum Chordata; class Mammalia; order Afrosoricida; family Tenrecidae; genus Nesogale; species Nesogale talazaci. The sequence continues at coordinate 65,855 of PVJH01009241.1, read as the reverse complement.
TTCATAATATATATTTTGGAACATTGTCAGGAGAGAGCAGCCTTGGGTCAAGGACATTATGTTTGCTAAAGTGGATAGCAGCAAAAAAAACAGAAAGGCCATCAAGGGGATTGATTGGCACAGCGGCTTCATCAATGGACTCAGGCATGGCAGAAATGAAGGGGATGGACCAGGGTCTTGCAGTATGTCTTTCTGTTGCACACAAAGTTGCTATGCATTGGGGTCAACTTAATGGCACTTGAAAACAACAGCAACATGGTCAGAAGAATTGATTAAATAAAAGGGTTGAAAATAAAATGCCAAAGGGTTTCTCAAGAAAACAAAGTACTAAAATGAAACACGCGTATACCTAAATTTAGAAAACCTCAAAGAACACTGGGCATTACTCAAGTTGAAAAAAATGGCAAGTCTCTGGTTGCAATTTTGAAGGATTCTAAGGGTATAATACTATACCAGGATTTAATAAAGATGGGAGAAATACATACAGACACAGTATCCAAAAGAATTGGTCAGTGTCAAACATATCAAGAAGTAGCACATGATTAAGAAATGATGGTACTGATGGAAGAAATCCAAGCTCCTAAAAGACATCAATAAAAGCAACACACCAGGAATTAACAGAATATCAATCAATCAAAATGATTCAATAAACTGAAGCAATGCTAAGAGCTGCTTAATTGTCTACAGTGAGAAATTTGGAAGTCTGGTATAGATATATATCTATCTCACATGTCATCGTAAGGGATCAATCCTTCTAGATGAGCATGATCTTTGGTTAAAGTAGACGGTTAGAAAAACACATAAAAGATTGTGAGGATGATTCAAAACTGGACAATGTTTCATTATGTTGTACACAGGGTCACAGTCAGTCAAAATTGACTCACTAACACTTTATCATTTCTATATATATAATTAGAATGAGTATGTTTTGTGTACATATAGATACAAATATGTGTATGTGTGTGCATACAAGACGGATTCAAAATGTATGGAAAAATTCTACATTTAATTTTATACTACCACAAACATTTTGCAAATATGCATCTGTATAGAAAATATTTTTCTTTTCTTCCCTTTTTATCCCTTTAATTATTATAACAATAACTATAAGGATGTTTTCAGTTATATTCATATTATTTGTATCATGTTATGTGCAGCATAATTTGTCTATATTTTAAGATTATGTATTGGTGGACGATAATGGTTAATGTTATGAGGGTAAGTAAAAAATATCACAGCTAGGATTCCAGCTATAAAATCACAGGCTTATTCCAAATAAAAGCATGTTAAAACTTCTTCCTTTAATCAATATATGCTTGCAGATAAACATCATTGTTTATTGTTTTTCCATGGTATATTTTGTGTTTCATGCAGATAAGGATTTTTTTCTACTTTGTACCTACCATATTCCTAGAATAGAACCTATTTATAGTAAGATCTGGTGGTCATACTATGGAATCTACACCACAAATCCATCCCTAATCCAGGTGAATTTAAGGTTGCATAACTTAACTCTAAAGTAATAGAGTTACTCCTTCAATAATAGTCCATAGACGCAATCCCTGTTCATTTGGACTCTGGGGTGGTCAACATTTAAAGATGCTTGTTAGACATCTTAAATAGTACTAACATCTCTTTATAATTAAATATAAAATTCACATAATTTAGCTTACTGTCCATCATAGAGTAGCATTAATAGTGTCTTACAACTTAGCTGGACCTAATAAGGATGTTATATCCATTTGATGGTGGGTCAAGGGAACTCCACAACCATCACCACAACTGCAAACTATTGAGATCTCGACCAATACACAAAAATATAGGTGATGAAGTCTACAAAGTATTGCTACATATAGTGTGGTTAAAATATTTTAACTTGAGAAAAATAGTAAAGGACAGACTAAATGCTTGTCATAGCTATTACAATAAAGATCAATAATGAACCCATAGGATGCCTTGTTCCTGAGTAACTTTTATCTGATGTTTACACTTCTTCCTCTTCCACCATAACACAATGTCACTGCTGTAGGTATATGTGGTGATATTTAACTAGTTGCTTTACTCTAAACAGAAATAGATTACATAATGGGAAGGGACAACTAGAAGAAATAATGAAGGGACAAGTGTTTTGCCATGACTCATTAGAGAAATTCAAACTTGCAAGCAGTAATAATCCTCTCAGGGCCACCAGCTTCTTCCAAAAATGTTAAGGCTAAACTCAAAAGCAAGCACATATTTTAGAACAAGTTTTTCAATGTTCTCTAGATGTTATATCATTTTCTTAGTTTAACCAGAAGGGCAGGAAATCAGGAGGGAGGGGGAGATAGCTGTAGATCTTCATGTATGTAATGAATTCAAATCTATTTTTAAGTGTCATGTTTCTTTGAAACAGAAAAAGAAACGTAGGGTGTAGTAAGTTTTTCTATTAGAACTCACAATATTTGACAGTGGTCACTTCACTACTCAGAGCTAAGTGTAGAGAAATTAATTGTGCTCTACCAAAAATATGTGTTGGAATTCCAGTCTTTGCACGTGTGACTGTAGCTGCATTTGGGAATAGGATTTTCTTTTTTCTTCTAATGGATGGACATCAGCATTGGGTGTGTCATTCATATTTAGGGTATAAAAAGCACAGATACTGTGGCCCACTGGCTTGGCAGTTCAAATCCAGCAGTAGCTCTTCAGGAACAAGCCTGGGAATCCCACTCCTACTAGATTTCCCCCAAAAAAATAATACAAGGAAACAAATACATACTGGGAAGTCTGATGCCACATAAGGGTTACCATGACCCAAGGAAAAGCGAGGAAGGAGTAGTTAGGAGTGGGACTAATGGGAACGCCAAGCATCTTGGTCTCTGTCAATCATGGCACGTCTGTTACAGCAGCAGTAGGAACCTGATACATGCTTTTTACCTGTTCACTTCTTAACTTTAAAAAAAATTACCCTCATATCAGAGGAGGATAAATTCCCAGCTGGTTTTTCTTTTGCTATCACTAATTTGGTTATTTATGCAATCTGGATAATTTGAGGCTATAACACAGACTGAACCCTTGGGAAATGTGGAGACTATTTCTTAAATAATTTTTCAATGACACCCAATTTCTGAGTATTGCTGTCACTCTCTGAAAATAGCATCAAACCTACCAATAGCAAGCAAAAGAAGGCCAATGAACAAGGATAACACGGCGATTAAGTGCTCGCCTGCTAGCCAAAAGAGGTCCGAGATTTGGACACACCCACTGCTTCACAAGAGAAAGACATGGCCGTCTGCTTTCATGACAGATTTGGAAACTCAATGTGGCTGTTCCATTCTGTCCTCTGGAATGAAATGAATTGGAATAGTCTTAGTGGCAATGTGTTTGGTTTGGTTTTAAGAGTAATGGCATAATTACTAACTGCTGAAAGCAATATTTTTAATGTGTTTATCATGCTTTTAATTTCTCATATTTGTATTCCATATATTACATCTCATTGAGCATGATTTATAGCCAAATATTGTAACCTCTCATTCAATTACCATTAAAATAAAAATAATAAATAAAAATACCCACCTTTAATTTCAAAGTGAATCCACACATACTAGCAGATGATCTGCTTATGGGTCACTGGAGGAGGATGCTGTATTGTTCAACAGAGAAAAATACATTTGCACTCTTTCTCTACTTCTTTGTTTACTCTTCTATTTTTGCCAAAAAAATATTAGTGGTAAATACCAACCTCAGAGTTAGAAATATCTTCTGATATGCTGTGCCATCTTCTTTTGGAAAAATTTACATCATGGTTGTATTTGTTCATCTGACTAATTTAATTTATATGCTGAAAAAATAATCCCAGAATTGGGGCAATGTGAAGAAGAAAGGTCTATCATATTTGAAGAAAGATGGGTCAACACACTGTGATATGCAAATGATAAACCTTGCTTGCTAAAAATGAAGATAATTTGAAGCAGTTACTAGTGAAGAAACTATATCTTTCAGTATGAATTATACCCAAACATAGGTGTTTGGGTTTCTTTAATCCTCACAACTGGACCAATCAACAACATCATGATAAATGTATAATAAATTGAAGTTGCCAAGGATTTCATTCTGCTTGGAGTAGCAAAAATGCTTATGGAAGCAGCAGTCAAGAATTCTAATGGGCTGGCAAACCTGTGGTTGACATTGCCAATCAATATTATTGTAGATTTTGTCTCACAACCAACTCCCATTGTTTATGTAAATAGCATCTAGCCATATAAGGATTTATTCATTACAAGTGAATAACTTGGGTATGGTGATATGTAGTTAGCCAACTCTGTTTCGATCTCCTTTTCTCAACAATGTTTTGAAAAATTAGTTCCAGGAGCTACTCAATCACACTACTAAAAGAAGATGCTTGTGCACCAGGGGGATGAGTGATAAGATTCTCTACCATAAATTAACGAGAGGGTCCTTAAGGTGAGCCAGAAGCAGATAAAAAGATAGATACAGAAAGGGATTGGGGGTTTGCTTTTAATCTTAACTCCAACCTAAGAAAAATTCATTCTTACAAGATGGCCCTGCTTGGTACTTGCCTTCATGAAGGACACACAGAAGACATGGATGCTGTAGTAAAGTGTGGTGAAGAAAATAGACGGTGCCTGGCGATTAGAATAGTAGCCCAATCTTAAAGGCTTGCTCCAAACTAGCAGCCATCAAAGTGAGAGTTCCACTGAGTCCACATGGAAGAAGCACACCAACATCTGTGACTCAAGGACTGTAAAGCATACCATCCAAAGATGAAATAGGATCCAAGTTTAAGTTGTGTGATTGTGTTTTGCAGAATGCTATGGATGACAGTGGAAGACCAAAATACATTTGTGAAATCTACACTGGAAATAAGCCTCTGGTGCTTTCCCTGTAACCATAATTGGGGGAATAGGAATGAACTGGTTACCACACAGAGAGAATTGAAGAGAATCTTAATAGAGAGAATTAAAATAATAACTCTGACTTGAATGGTTGAAACCTCATTACTTGATATCCCCTCTGATATACTTTGGGTCTGATCTGTTTTTCAACACTTTCTGTATGTTCTTTTTTCATAATGGGGTTAACCTCTGATATATTTTTTCATGTGTCATCTGCCTTCATGAATCTTTGTAATGTGTTCTCTTTTTTAAGTATATGAAACACAGGATTAACGAAGCTGTAGAGACAGCCATTAGAATATGAGTCAGTGAGGGGATAGAGGGGCTGATAACAAGGAGTCCAAGAAGGAAGAAAATGTTTTGAAACTGATTGTGGTAGCAGTTGTACAATGCTGCTTCCGGTGACTGAACTGTGAAATCGTATAATGTCTGCATTAGCTCCTAATAAGATGGTTTGGGGGGGGGGGCAAGAAATTAGAATGGTGCGTTATATTGGGAAACTTTGCTGCAAGGGACCTCTTTAAAGTATTAAAAAATAAAGTTGTTACTTGGTTGACCAAGATGCTTCTGACACAGCTATCATCTCTTTTATCACCTCATATGTGTACAAAAATGAATATGGCCAATGAAAATTAAGACCAGAGAAGAATTAACTCACTCAAATTATAGTACTGACAAGAACATTAAATATATTGTGAACTGCTAGATGAATTAACTGATCTGTCTGTAAGGAAATACAGTCAGAATGATTCTTAGATATGATGATGGAAAGAATTTTGTCCTTATTGTAGCGGCTAAACACCGGAGAAAGATATCAACTTGGTAAATTATAGGATCAACACAAAAGGAGGTGTCTCTCAAGAGATGGAATGAGGTAGTAACTTCAACTATGGCCCCAAACATCGCAAAAATCATGATGTACAAGATAGAAAATTTTATTTTTTAATTATCTTTATCATTTGGTTATACATAAATCACTTAGTCAAACAGATTTGAAATGCCTAACAGTAACAAGATATGCCATCCAAAGTCACCCAAAAGAACAGTCTTCGTATATCAGTGCCTTTTTTTTTACAGAGCAAAATTATTGATCTTCTGTTATAGACAAGGCAATATGCATATTCAGAACCAGAGACAAAACAGTGAGTAGTAAATATAGTTCTCAGAACTATCAATTCAAGGGAATATAGATACCATGATAAATATTCCATCAATATTTCTGATTACTGAGTGACTAAATGTGTGCCATTTAAATGTATGGTGAGTATAGAGAAGAGAAGCTGTGGGCTCTGAACCTAAACTAGGGCAATCTATGTGGTAGTCTGAAGTTAGGAACCTTTCCCATGTCTATCATGACTTTTTCCAAATGGCGTATAGAAGAGTTAAGAGAAAAGCCAGTTCAGATTGAATTGTCTGATATGTCAATGAAAATGTTGAAGAAAAAGAAGAAGAAAAGACAGTTCATCGGCATGAACAATATTGACTAAAGTGACGTGGAATTCACTGCTGTCAAACTTGAGCATATTTCTCTTCATGAATCCCTTTACTCTAGAAATTTAGAGGTATTCTAACCAACCCCCCCTGAACCCCACTGCCATTGAGTTGATTACGACTGACAGCAACCCTGAAGAGAGAGTATTAAGAGGATCATTAAGGTTTCAAAGATTGTAAATCTTTACAGGAGCAGTGGCCTCATTTTTCTTCCAAAGAGTGACTGATAGGTTTGAACCATAGAACTTGCGCTTAGCAGCCTCATTCTCAACCTACTATGCTAGCAGGGCTCCTTTCAGGGATGTTCAATAGTGTAGAGAAGGGAAAACCAGGCCAAAAAGTATAAAATATACCGGAACACATACATCACCTATGCTTTGGGAACTTAGACATAATCTGTAGATCCCAGTGGTGGAAACATTCAAGCACTAACCAAAAGGTGTATGATTCGAAATCACCAGTGTCTATAGAGGTGAAAACTCCTGGTGATATGCTCCTCTGAAGACTTGAGTCTAGGAAATACCACTGTACCATTCTACCCTATCCTGTAGAGTCAAGATGAGTTGGAGTGGACGTCACCATGCACAACATACATCGTCCCTATTCCACTAGAAGTCAGTCTGATGAAACGTATCCACTCCTGCCACAAACATTTATCAGATGACTCCAGGCCTCTTTGTACCAACATGGCCAGTCTACACCATCTCACAATGAGTTATGTATTTAGCATCCTACACATCTCACTGCTTTGCTTTATGTACCTGTGCCTGCACAACCAAATAGATTTTTTTAATAAAGACATTGTAGTATCAACCACCTCTCTGCTTGCACTTATTAAATACTTCACCTCTGCTTAAAAAATAATCTCCTGCTTTCTAATAAAACTGGGCCTTCAGATAGTTTTAGTTCATATTCTAGAACACTCTCAAATGCCCTAATGTCTTGTGCATCTCCCCAAAGTAAAGATTCTTGGATTTATATCATAACTACAGCATGTTAACTCATTACACTAATAATTATACTCTGCTGGGCAGATTGTACCAGATCCTGGAATGCAATCAATTAACATTGAGCACTGGGTGTTATTAGTGTGTGTTCTTGCTAATCTAACATTCTACCATCTGAGGCCAACCTGTGTGTATTTTCTTAAATCTCTCTTTAACTGCCTCAATCTGCAAATGCTATATTTGAGCACATTAAAAATAATGCACAAAATAGTCTTGTCCAAAAAATGCTCACTAATCCTGCCTTCTTTGGAAACCATGTTGATGAAATTTAAAATAAGAAAATAATATAAACTAAAAATCAGCTTTCAGAGACACACGCTGCCTTTTTTTTTAGCTTGAAAAATAAATTATACATTTGCAACAGGCATCTGTATGAAAATGCTCTCTGGTAAAACTTGGTATGTTTCATATGGCGTGGTGATTCAATAATTATGAGAGATTCTGATTTTGGATTTGTTTATTGTTGCTTTCTTTCTTTCCAAGCCCAAAACCTTCTGGCACCTAAAACTGGCAGAGCTGCCTACCCATTTAAAGCCTTCTATCAGATTACCAGCACCATGTGATGTCTCCTATAAAGCTGGATAACATGTATATCAGTTTGTATCCAGTACAAAGCTGCTCATAAATAAATAGGGCTAGAGGCTTGTTTTGATGGCAGAGGGCAATACCCGGATTCATTCTTACTGAAAAGTGGCCCTGGTTTAACATAGATATGCTTTACTGGCAAAAAACAAAAACAAACCAACAAACCAACAAACACACACAAAAAGACACTCTGTTATCATTTGTTTAAGTGGAGGGATGTTCAGACCTGAAGCATGAAGCCCAGGGAAACATTTTAGCTTAATCCTGAAGGCAAGTGATTTACTTTGTAGTGCCTTGAGGCTTTTTTTTTCCTTTTCTCTTTTTGTAAAGCAGAACAGCTTGTTTGCTTGGGATCACCAAGACTCTAAAAATCTCGTCCAAAACAGACACTAAGAAGAACAGAGAAAAAAGGAACGAAAAAGCAGAAGGGGAGATCGTTGTATGCAGCAAAAGCCGTCAATGTGAGTCACTACTGTAGAATAAGAAAAGGAAGGAAGAGAGCCTTCATAAAGGAAATTTATTGAAAGCTTTTTTAAAAATAGTAGAACAACGATAATGCAGGCACATGCAGTGTGGATGGGAAACTTACTGCAAATTCTCAGACGCAGAGACATAAAATACAAGGCTGCTGGGGAAGATGCCTCTCTGTTATATGCAGCCCTAGGGATTGAGCCATTGTGTGTACAGGAATGGTCAGTTTTTGTGCAACATGAAGAGAGTAAGGGCAATTGTTTTTGTTTTGTTTTTGTCTTGTTTTTTGGGCGTCACTGCCCTCTGGTGGGAGTGGGAGGCCCAGCTGTGCTCCTGGAGAGCTGTTCCTGGATTTGAACCGCCAAGCCAGTGGGCTGCAGTCCCACACTCAACCACTTGCAACTGGGGCTCAGCCCACTGTCATGCTCCCAGTTCTCCCAGACAAGTCCGACTAGAACAGGGGATGTACTCTGGAGTCAGAAATATGGGGAATTTAGGATAGATGTTCCCTCAGGACGAGTGATGGAAGTGGTGATACTGGGAGGGTGGAGGGATGTGGAGTAGAAAGGGGATCTACATATAGCCTCCTTTCTGGGGCATGTCCGATAGGAAAGTGAGGAAAGGGACACATTGGACAGTGTACGATATGAAATAGCAATTTGTAAATTATTAAAGGTTCGTGGGGATGGGGCTGAGGAAGGGAAATATGGGGAGGTGAAACTGGGGGCCTAAAGTGGAGGGAGGATGTTTTGAGAGTGATGATGGCAACAAGTGTGCAAATGAGATCTGCATACAATTGTTGTATGTATGGATCGTGAGGGGAGGTGTGTGAGTACCCAAAGAAATGATTCATTTAAAAAAGGGGGGGAGGGGAGAAAGAGGAGCTTTTTTTTTAAGAGGAGCTTATACCAAGGGGTCAAGAGGAAAATGTTTGGAAAAGTATGTGGCAACATGTGTGCAAATGTACTTGATACAGAAGATGTACGGAATGTTATAATAGCTGTTAAGAGCCCCCAATAAAATTATTTAAAAAAATAAAAGAGAGTAAGGGTGTCTTCACATTATCAGATAACCCTGACTCCAGGCTGTCCAGTGAGCCCTCCCTCCTGAGACTGTGCTGTCTGTCTACGACAGAAGCAGGCGCTTAACCTTCATGTTTTGAAACTAGAAGAGCGAGAAGGCTCAGAGGAAGAGTTCTATTTCAGAAATCAACCTTGACATGAACTTTACTACATTGCAAAGATTCACTGGGCAAAGCAGGACTAACTGTGCCATTTTTCTAGTCATTTAAAGAACAGGGACATATTCCACATCCTTTTCCTCCTTTTTTCTCCAGTTAGAATAGCTAGAAAGAAGTCGTCCAAAGTTATACCATGTGTTCTGTCAAATACCCAATCAACTATGTGATATGAAAAAAGGATAGATGGCAGGTTGTGCTTTGGTAGTTTTTAAGTTTGACACGCTGTTTACAACAGAAATGTGCTCTTGTTCCAGATTCAGAATATGCTTTACATGTTCCATCCTTTTCCTTTTATTTTTAGGATATGTTCCACTCTTGGGAAAAGTCAAGTTGATAAAACAGAGATGAAAATAAAAGAAAGACAAAATAAGAAAATAAGGGTGAACATTGTACATGTAGACATACTAAGAGTTATTACCTTTCCTGGAAATTGATGCCCATCTCTGCTTATTTTTTAAAAAAAGAAATCAAAGGAGGATGAAGTAAAAGAAAGGCCTGATGTTAGGGCAGAATCTGTGAATGCCTGCTGGATGCTGCTACTATTTTTCCCCTTCTATCTTGGTAGAGTAGTGGTTACGCCTGGGGCTATTGATCAGAAGGACCAGCAATTAAAAACCACCCAACACTCCTCAGAAAAAAAGATGATGCTTTCTACTCCCCTAGAAAGAAACCTACTCTAGAGACCTAGCCATCACAGGTTGTAAATAACAAAATCGAAATCCAGAGGAGGGAATGGTATCAGAGTTTAAATGTTGATCACCTGCTTTGCAGAAGGTGATGAGTTATGGTGAAAACCCCAAATCCCTCTGCAGGGTTCACAAATGGATTGAGCCTCCAGTGAATTCCCTCTGAGCATAGTCCAGGGATGTAAATAGCTTTGCTATTAGACAGAAACTATTGTAAACTAAATTGTGGCAAATGTAGTTAAGTTTAACACTTTATCATTTGATTTCCCAATGACTCACTTTAAAACTATTTTAATTTTTTATATTTTCTGTATTATTTTCATTGAGGTTTTTCTATGTTTTGTTTAGCTATTGCTGATTGTTTGCGTTCTGCTTGTGTTTTGTATGACAGCCTATATAAGAAATTCAAGCTGGGTAAATTTATATTGTCTGCCACTAAGTTACCTAGGGGGATGGCGGGTGATGATGGGGAGAAAGGGAGTTAACCACAATGAGTATGAGAAGAAAATGTTCCAAGACTGATTGTGCTGATGACTGCACCACTCTTCTTAATATGATCGAACCATTCCGTTGTAGGATATATGAAGTGTATGCCAAAAAAAACTATTTAAAAAAAAGTAAAGCCCAGTTGTCTATAGTACATAGCTTGATAGCCAAGGGCTGACTAGAAACAAGGTCAAACATGTCCAGGTAAGAACACAATGCAGAACGTTTTCTCCACTTGGGGTCTAGATCATAATTGTGAAGCATTTCTTCCTAAAGGCAGACAACCCCACCCAAGTTAGCCACCTACTTCATTGCTGTCATTTGCTTACCTTCTCTAGTGGTACGTGCTGTTCCATGGACCAGCTCTAGCTGTGGAGAGGTGTGTTTCTGTTTCCGTCTAGCCTGGTGTGCACTGTCCACACAGGCATCTTATTCCCTTTTCACTTGACTTATTATTTAATCATTTTAGTACTTAAAATGCTGGTTATTCTAACAGCTGGCATTGTAATAGGGAGGGAAAATGAAGGCTCCTGGCAGTTAGTGTGATCCACATTAAATGGCCATGGGCCTCTGGTTGACCTCCTATGGCTCCAATAAGGTGAAAAAGAGTCTGATTCTACACCAGACTATTGTCATAAGGCAGATGTTAGACATGTAACCACTCTTCATATTTCTTTACCCTATTCTGACACCAACCATTCTTTGCACACCATGCTACTACTCTTATGAGCCTGACCATTTCACATACCACTTAGAACTCACAGTACTCATGATTATAGAGTCTATTAGAGAAATTACCATATACACTCAAGTATAAGCCAGCCCAAATATCAGCCGAGGCTCCTCATTGCAAACAAAATGTGATGAAAAATTTGGCTTATACCCAAGTATATATGACAATAGGTCACAAAACATGGAGTATGCAATCGTTTCACGGCCACTGCTGGCATCTCTCTCTCTCTCTCTCTCTCTCTCTCTCTCTAGTTCTAAGTCTTTAGGTTACCTGGTGGCTTGGCCTCTGCTTGTGCTGTTGGCCAACAAGACCATGCATAGGACTCCTGGTCTCAGTGCTATTTATCTACTCTGTCTCATAATTTCAGTGTTGAGGCCTAGGATATCTCTGCTCTCTCTGACACTTCAGACACGTATCTCTCATATACTTTGCTCATGGCTCTTTCTTGATTGTCATAGGATTTTCTCTTCTAACTTGGAAGAAGACTCACTCACATATACCCAGGAGAATGGCATAACTGACCAACTCGCATTCCACATACCCTATATACCTGATTCCACTCAGTCATTTGGTGGGAGTTCCAGAGACATGAGCAAAAGGGTCTTAGCAGTCTCACTTCACCACATACATGGAAGCTAAGATCTGTTACAAAACACTAAAGAAAACAAAGAAGCTTTCAAGTTGTTTGTAACTAGTTTAATTTCTACTGATGGGGCATTCATTTATTTATTGATCAACATGTAATTATAGGCCCTTCCTAGGACTCACAAGAGTGTGAATGTGAACACAGGATCTGCCTAAAGGACATGCATTTTTGTGGGAATGGAGGTGGCCAGATTCAAATAAATAAAATATCACAGGAACAATAGCTTTGCCATAACTTTTATTTTTGAAAGTGTGACTTTGTTTCAACACAATTTATATAGTAGAGAATAATTTGAGTTCAAAGCCAATTTTGTTGTGCTTACATGTGGCAATACCATCTGTAAGAAACACTAGATATGCACAGAAAGTGACACCCCACTGAGTGTATAGATGAATATAGAACACATACAAAAATATTATACACATGCATGTGCATACTTCAGATACCTATGAGCTCCCACCATCTATTTACCTGGTTGCTAGAGCTACAAACTCCTCCCCTGGTGCCAACACTTTCCTTCCCGTTTTCAGAAAGCCCTCCTCCACCAAGTCCACTCCTACAGTTTAGTTCCCACTTGTCACAAGGAAATTTCAGATCTTCCAAAAAGTAAAGTGCCTTGTCCATTGTAGTGTTTCCCTAGTTCTCAATCATTTAAGGTACACAACTGTATTGCGACTTTTCTTAGATTCCTAAATTGGTCTTAAAAGAAGTACAACAAGAATGCTGCTTTGTAGAAGTGAGAATGATACACATTTGTCATTCAAATTGCTTACTTTGAGCATAAACGTGAAGCTTTAAAAAGAGACATCATGATTGGTGAAATGGAGGATCAGAAAAAAAAAGAAAATTCTTTATGAGATAGATAGACACAAAAGCCATCACAATGGACTCAAACTTACCAGTCATCATGAAGATAGCTCAGAAGGCATTTTTTGCTAATAGGCTTCACAAGTTTATTGTTGGTACACTTATTCATAGATGGCTTTGAGTTGGAACCAGCTCAACAACAACTGGAAACATCTACTGCTTTATTGTGTCACTGATGAAAATTTTGAGTTCTTTTCCCCTAATCCTATTTTCCCTGTGAGTTTTCTGGCTTTTATTGGGTGGTTTTCCTTAGTGCATTAAAGCAGAAACAATTGTGATAATGAGTACTATGAAAGGAAGATTCCAGGGGAAAGATAGATGATAGATAGATATTTACATTGGATGAATGGGGTGAAAATGCAGCCTAAGCAGAACAAAAGTAAAAAGGGCCCTGAGATGAGAATGTGTGAGGCCAGCACAGTTGGATGAAATCAATGAAACTAGAGAATGAATAGAGAGGGCCCAAAGGAAATAGAAACCAGGGCTCAAGGCTTCGGGAGTAACCAGACTTGGGTTATCAGCACTGACAGTACCTGGCCAGGGAACATCAGCACGGTACTCTTCTGAATCTCTCACTCTGCAGGCAGCATATAAGAATACATGAAAAGAATTGACTGTGGGACCCAAGAGCCCAGAGATGGGTATATTGCTACACTCTGTGGTTAAGTTGATTTTTCCTTAGGCTTTTTCAGAAACTGACTGGATAATGTTTTTGATTGACAGAACATGGCTGATAGTGTGGGCGCAAATCATCCTATTTCTTCTAGGCTGCTGAGATCATTATCAGGATGCTCCTTGTAGACTCTGAGCACATCGTGTGCTTTCCACATTTCGTGTGCTTCCCTCTTTCCATCACAAACCACTCTGCAATCTGACTTGCTAGTGCTGTAAGGAAAAGCAATAACACTCACAGGCTCTCAACAGAAGAAAATGAAAATTTCTTCCCAAGTGCAAGTGAATTCAATGCACTTGCAAGAGTTTTTTGTTCTTTTCAAGAAAGAAAATAGCATAATCAGCAAGTTCTCTTCTTAAAATAGTAGCTACCCACATCCATGTGTGGATAATTAAAGACATGGAAAGACTTGCAGAACTGAGCTTGGTATAGACATGTGAGATGACTGCTACTATCCACATTGATTCATTTGCCATTGAACATGGCATTTTGAGGATCAACCACCTGGAGTCAAAGATAAATGAGACCCCACTGGGATGTGGTGGACTCTGAGAACAGTAGTTACACGGCAACTGCCGAGAGCTATAGATGATAAGGGCCAGTTCCCAGGCTGGGGGAGGAGGAGTACAAGCTGAGTACAAGCTCAGCAGACACACAGCAGATGCAGACAGAGTCAGTGAGGTGCCTATGCCCACTGGGCCTGTGCCACACTGATAGTAGCATGGGTCTCCACAGAAGGAAAACTACGCACGAAATGTGCAAGCTCAGCCTTACCCATCTGTTACACACGCTGGGTCCAAAGGCTACAGGTGCAGGTGGCACTGAAAAATAAAAATGGCATTCAGGCAGGGGCCACTGGATAAGACAGGGCGATGTAAAATCCAGGATTGGTTGACAGTCCATGAATGGAGGCAAAACTGTCTAGTCATCAAGGGTACCTGTTGTTTCTTCCTCTCTCTAGATGGTATGGGTACCTAATAACAACCTTCTGCCTATTGTGAACCAGGCAACCAGTGCCTTTGGTGCCTTTCCTAACCTAACAGGCTCTGGCTGCTTTTCCCTTCCATCAGGTGTCAGAGATCCCAAGCCCGTGAGAAACTTTGCTCATGGCCTTGGGTAAATATTGTTTGAACTTGCATGCGTTTCTCTAGCACTCATAGGCAAACTAGTGGACTGAATGAGAGAATAGAGATTTGAAAGAGATATAAAACCCAAACATGCCCACAGAAATGAAAACATACACACAAGTGAGCAAAATGCCAACATTCGTAATGACCTAATAAAAGTGCAAGAAGCCTGGTGGCGCTGTCAGGTAGGCATTAGACTGATGACCAAAAGGTGGGAGGTTCTTCTCCATTAATGAGAAAGAGGGTGTCATCTGCTCCCCTAAAGATTTACAAAGTTCTGTAACCCTGGAGGGCTCCCCTGAGTTGTAATCAGCTCGGTAACAGTGGGGCTTAATCCAAGTGCATGGCACTAAGCACTGCACCCAGTTAACACACTCAGCTACTAGCTGAAAGGTTAAAGAGTCAATCTCACCCAGAGGTTCCACAAGAAAGGGCTGGTGACCAACTATCAGAATACACCAATTACCAGTGAACACCCGGTGGGTTATAATTCTCCTCTGACACTCAGAGGCTCCCCACGAGTTAGAATTTACTCCTCAGCTACTGGATTTTAAT
Source organism: Nesogale talazaci (assembly GCA_004026705.1). Lineage (NCBI taxonomy): Eukaryota > Metazoa > Chordata > Mammalia > Afrosoricida > Tenrecidae > Nesogale > Nesogale talazaci. Next base: position 50,396 of record PVJH01009241.1, on the reverse strand, counting down.
AGAAATGCAAGCACATTTTCATGGAACTCTGGAGGAAGGAACTAGAGTGCCAAATGAGGAATATTCCAAACATCCTTAGGAGAGAGGTGAATTTTAACTATGGAATGAGGAGAACTGGAAAGAATTTTTCATGACAGCAAAGATGATAAAGGACATTCTAAGTGGAAGGAAAAGGTGGAGTTTGGAAGATTTAGGTATTGTGTAGGAGTTAGCAGACCACATGTGGTTTTTAATTCTAGATCCACGAATGTGGAGTTGCTTGTCCTCTTATTTAATCATATGCAAGGTGAAAATATAAAAGAAAACATTTATAGAAAAACTTATATGTGCCAATATCTGTGTTTAATATTTAGAGTAAAATATTAGAGTAATATTTAGAGTAAATTTAAGATATCCGCCTCATTTTATGTGAAAATTAAAAGGAATAATACAATGGGGGTTTCCCTCTCCCCTCCAAAAAACCAAAATAATTTTTGTCGATTTTGTATTTAAATTTTTTATATAAAACAACCATATCACCTTCAATGTACTCTTCACTATACTTCATATATTTGTCAAATCTGAGATTCTATTCTTGGAAACATTTTTCAAACTCATCTGTTTAGATAGCTGACAGCATCTCCCTCACTTTTTAATTCACCTCTTCTACATCATCAAATCCTGTCCTTTCATGTTCCTCTGCATTCATGGAAATAAAAGGAAGTCCCATGGAGGGAAGTCAGGTGAGAAAAGTATACGGGGCAAGAGAGGCATGTTTGTTTGTTTGTTTGCCAAAAACTGTTGCATAGAGATGGCTGTGTGAGCAGGTATAATGTCATGGTGTCAAAATCAGGTCCCCTTCAGCCACAAATCAGGCCTTTTTGTCCCACACAATTACACAAACTTTTCAGAATCTCTAAAGAGAAAGCTTGATTAACAGCCTGGTTAATGCCGTTGGGGAATAAACTCCAAATGCATTAGGAGTCAACATTTTTATCTGTTCAGGAAGTTGATGGACATCCAGAATGAGGTTTGTCATCAATTGACATTTCTTTTTTTTTTTTGAAGTGAGAAAGGCACTCTTACCCTTGGGATTTATTTCCCCCATAGTTCTGTCCTTATAAGCTGTGTTCAACATCTCAACAGTTTCTGCTGTATTTTTCCTGAGTGGGAAACAAAATCATAAGCCCATGCTATTTTTAATAAATTGGCTATCACAAAAAAGTTTTGAGTAGCTGTTATTCACTGTGACCAGAGAGAACCTTTCTGCTGGTGTCAGTAGGTGCATTATCTCAGAGAAAGAAAAATGTGCACTACTAAAGCTATGCTCCACCCAGCACAATGTGTTTTTGGGGTGTACCCCCTAACGCATGTAGCAAACTTATAACAGAGCAATGAATGTGTTTCTGTAGCTAGCTGATTTATTTTGGATGTAGTGGTGATGGTGATGATGGTGATGATAGAAATGTTGATTAGGGGACTTGTTAAGTGACCTGGGAAAAGGGGTTCATGGTTAGAAAAAGATGTCTACCAAGGGCCTCCAGTACTTGTCTGTCATTTTATCACATTGTGGTGACTTGGTATTGCTGGGATGCTGGAAGATATGTCACTGGTATTTCAAATGCAAGCAGGATCACCCAAGGTGAGCAAACTTCAGTGGAGCATCCAGACTGACAATGAAGAAGGCATTGGCTGCTCAATTTGAAGAAAGTAGGTGCTGAAAACCTATGCATAGACTCAAAGCATTGTCAGATACTGAAGACCCAATTAGTAGAACAGGAATGTTATCAGAGATAGAGTCAAAGGATGGGCCCATTGCATCACAGAGCACTTGAAATGTGAATGAGGAGGAAGAGGAATCCATCAAGGTGACATGAATGGGGTAAAACCTGTGGGAGTAGAGCCGTTTGAACCTTCTGTGACAGGATTATATCTATCCACCTTCAAGGAAATTCAATCAATACAACTATTTTTCCAATTTATGAACCAATCACCAAAGCTAGTGATCAAGAAATTGAATGACTCTATCAAACATCTTCAGTCAGAAATGTATCAAACATGTAATCAAGATGCATTGATAATTATTTGTGATGGGAATGCAAATGTTGAAAATAAAGAGGAAGGAACAATAGTTGGAAAATATGGACATGGTGATACAAATGAAGCTATAGATGCTTGATAGAATTTTGCAAGACCAATGACATGTTCATATCAAATGCATTTTTTCAACCACACAGAATTTGACTGTAAAAGTGGACTGCATCAGACAGAATACAAAGAATAGATAATGGAGAAGTTCAACATTACATAGCAGCTAAAACCAGGCCAGAGGCTGACCATATAAAGGATGGCGTACCTAACATCAATTGCTTATATGTCAGTTCAGGATGAAGCTGAGGGAAATTAAAACAGATGCACTAAAATCAACATATGATCTTCAGTTTATTCCACTTGAATTTCAAGAATATCTCTAGAACAGATTTGATATATCTAACAATAGTGATAGAAGAGCTGAGATGCTGTGGGAGGACATCAAGAACATCATTCATGGAGAAAGAAAAATGTCATAAGAATAAAAGCAGGGAAGAGAAGATCAAAGTGAATATCAGAAAAGACACGGAAACTTTCTCTTAATCATAGAGTAACCAAAGCAGATAGTAGAATCCATGAATCCATGAAGCCAAAGAGTTTAATAGAAAACTTCACAGGGCAGCGGAAGTATTATATTGTAATGTGAAAAGACCTAGAGTTAGAAAACCAAAAAAGAATAACGTGCTCAGCATATCTTAAAGTGAAAGAACTGAAGAAAAAAATTCAAACCTTAAATTGAAATCTTGAAAGGTTTAATGAGAAAAATATTGAATGACGCAGGAAGCATTGAAAGATGGGGGGGGGGGGGGAAATGCTGTCACTATACCAAAAAAACTAGTTGGCATTCCACTACCTCAGGAGGTAACATATGATGAAGACCCACTGAGGTTGAAGGAAGATGCTCAAGTGGAATTAAAAGCAAAGCCAAAAATGAAACCCAACTCACTGCCATTGAGTTGACGCTGATTCATAGGAACCCTTAAGCCTCGACAGCCCCTCTGTGAGTTCCTAAGACTGCAACAGGGAATGGGAGTCAAAACCCTTTCTTTGCCCCTCAGGGTTTTGAACTCTGAACCTGTGGGATCACAGCTTCCTGCATACTCGCCATGCCACCAGGGCTGCTATAGCCAAAAACAAAGTTCCAGGAATTAATGTAATGCCAGTTTAAATGTTCCAAGAAGCTGATGAAGCACTGGAAACACTCCTCTGTGCCAAAATATTCAAAAGAAAGCCACTTAGTCAATTGACTTGAAGAGACCCATATCTGTACTCATTCCAAAGAAAGGTGAACCAACAAAATGCTCAAATTATAGAACGACATCATTTATCACATTCAATTAAAATTGTGCTGAGGGTCATCCAACAATGGTTGCAGCAATACATTGACAGGGAGCTGCCAGAAGTTCAAGTCAGATTCCAAAGAATATGAGATATAATGATTATTATGAGGATGTCAGATGAATCTTGACTCAAAGCGGAGAATACCAGAAAAATAATGTTCACTGTGTTTCATTGGCTATGTCAAGGAACTCTACTGTGTACACCATAATATACTATGGATAACCCTGAGAAGAAGGAGGAACCCAGAACACTTGATTATGCACATGTAGAGCTTGTGCATGGATCAAGAGGTAGTTGCACAAACAGAACAAGAGAATAGTGCATGGTTTAAAATAGGGAAATGTGTGCATCAGCACTATATCCTCTCAATTCTTATTAATTCTGTATGCTGAGCAAACCACCAGAGAAATGGAATTATATGAGGAATAATGCAGAATCAGAATTGGAGGAACGCTTATCAACAGACTGCAATATGTACATGACACAACCTTACTTGCTGGAAGTAAGGAGGTCTTAAAGTACTTGCTGACGAGGCTCAAGGTTTGTAACTTTCATTATGGATTACAACTGAATGTATGGAAGACAAATTCCTCACAACGTGAACAAGAGGTAACATCATGATAAGTGGAGAAATGGAGTTATCGAGGATTTTGTCTTGTTTGTGTCTATAGTCAATGCTCATGGAAGCAGCAGTCAGAAGATCAAAAGACACATTGGACTGGGCAAATGTGATGCAAAAGGGCTATTTAGAGTTGAAGAGCAAGGATGTTACTTTGAGGACTAAGGTGTGGCTGATCCACGTCATGGGGTTTCCAATAGCTTCATATGGGTATGAATGTTGTGCATAGACTAGAGAAGACCAAAGAATAATTGATGCATTTGAGATGTAGTGCTGGAGAAGGTTACAGAAAGTACTGTGTACTGCAAAAATTATCTCCCTTCCAAGAAGCGGGGTTCTTAAAGACAAGGCTACCAAGGCTTAGTCTTACCTCCTTTGGACATGTCATTGGAAGAGATCAAGGCTTGGGAAAGTACAGCGATAGTGAAGGAGAGGAAGGCCTTCAATGACATAGAGTGACACCGTTGCTGTCACAATGGGGTCAAGCATAGGGACAGTCGTGAGTATAGCACAGGGCTGGACGGTGTTTCGTGCTGAAGTACATAGGGTCCCTGTTGGATCAAACTGACATGGTGGCACAACAACAAGGAGTCTAAGGACGGATAGCTTTTCTAGGATACTGCCTTCCCGTAAAGAATACAAGTCTGATGTGGGAATTAACTGAAGATGGACAGAATTCTGAGCAGACTAGCTATTCCTGAGGGCTTATAAAGCCCATGGACCTGTCCACCCAAGGCCAGATTTCTATGAAATAAACATCTATGAAAATTGATTTTTATTGACTGATGACAGACAGATCTAAAGAACACTACAAATTTCCCTATTTTTGTGAGAAAGCATGAGTAATGCTGCCTACTATACCTAAACTGTGTCAGAAACAACTTGACGGTACCTAACAACGGACAACTGACCTTACGACAGACTATCAAGAGAACAAACAGCCAGTATTAGAAGACATACGACCAGCCTGCTTTCTGTAACTGTGGATAGCGAGTCGTCTGCTCACTGACTCTGGGCACATCCTCAGGAAAGACCGTGAAAATGAAGGAGATTCTCAGTGATATGAACCATGTGACAGCGAGAACAAAGGGCTCACATACTTCAGTAACGACAGGAGTGGCTCAGGAGTGGGCAGTGATTCACTCTATGGTATGGGGCACTGGCGACAACCACACACACATTTATTCGGGGGGTTTCCCAAAATCTATGGAAAAGTTATGGTTAATTTTATTCTGTTTTTCGATCAGTTATTTAAATCGTGAAAATAACAGTAATATGTATTTATGCTATAAGTTACCATGAGTGAGGATTGACCCAAAAGCGGTGAGGGTTTGGGGATGTTCTAAGTGACCAAATCAACATGCAAGGCAAAATTTTAAATTATCTTGTCCAATTCCTGTTATTGTTGTCGCCAGTAGATATGTTAGTGCCCTGGAATCAATTATGTTTATGCCTTTTGCACAAGCTTATGAAAAGAAACATTTGCTTAAGACTCCCATCAATGAATGCAGAGCTTAGGTTAGTCTTTAGCTTATACAAATGTCATGCTTATTAATTCAGAATATTCATTCAGTTATTAAAATATGATAACAAACCTGTATGGTGAAAGACTGATTCTCTATTATACATATTAGCTTAGCATAAAAATCCTTTGGCTCAGAAATAACTATCACAGTCTCTGAATTCATATACCTCTTTGAATTTTTTAAAATGTGATTTGGGAGTCTATACTCTATTATTAATGACTTGAATACACAAATGGTAAACTATCAAAATAAAATTCTGATTAACTCATTATGATTAAGAACTTTCCAACTGCATTTCAGCTTGAGACGTTCCAAAACTATCCATATGCACTGCAGTTCACACCCATGCCCCCAGGATCCTCTTTGATTAAAAGCTGTTGATATGGCCTGTGCCACCCATATCAATAATCCTGCTATATTCCTATTTTTGTCAGTTTCCTTTTGAGAACTGAAATTTTATGAAAACAAATAGCAAATATTTATTCAAAGTGATTACTATTATTTCACATCCTAAATAACACAGATCTTACTATAAAATTACTTTAATTTTAACACAATGATTATTCAAAGGCAAATTTGAAAAACAAGTAATATTCACAATAATACCATTAGCTGTTAAAGGGGCTACTATCTAAAACAAATATCTATGCATACAAAAATTTCCTATACACGCATAAAACTAGATTCTTTTGAAAATCTACTTACTTAGGCACATTTGAGTGAATAGTCATTATACAGACAAAAATGGAGACAGTAATAAACTAGTGCTTTTATGACTAAATCCAGATAGGTGATTAATTGCCCCTGCTCTTAAACTATGAGCCTTAGGGGGACTTCAGTAAAAGCCTAGCAGATAAATAGCAATCTGCTCCCATTTAAAGGGCTCCACTAGTGGGGTTTGCAGAATATGTACATATTGCCTTTTTTGGTGAGTCAATCTAGTCATATGTCAATCAGTTGCAAGGATTAGAGCCAATGTAAGGAAAAAGAAAGAATAGAAAATTATATTCTATCTATGCAGACTAGCTACATGAGAAGAAAACCTTTATAATCAAGCAAATCCTGTAATGAAATCCACATTCAATAAAGACATTTTACATATCACAAGATCTCTGATTCCAAGTTTTCTCCCTCCTTGTTCTTCAAAAATTATTTGTGTGGTAATTTGGGTTGTAGTTGAAAAAGATTTAAAATGGAATTACCAAAGGTAGCTGGTGACGTAGGGGAAGCAACCAGGACTTAGTTGACCTTCAGCAAGTTATTCCACAGATTTTAGGCTGGCCCCACCCCAGTGTGCCAGCAATCTATCTGTATTTGAATGTGTCCCATGTGGCAAACATTTGGACACTTCATTCTCATGAAACATGTGAGAGATAAGTAGTGGAAAACATCAGAAAGCAGTGTTTGAGTCAGGATAGTTCCCAAAATTCAAAGGAGAGGTCAGTGTAAGAATCCACAGGCAGTAATCCCGCATCTTAACATCAAAGTAAATATTTTTTCATAAAAATGCTCGCTTCTGGAAACATGGGAGGAGGGGCGGAGGGAGAAAGAAAGTGGTGTTGACCAACCCAGAGATACGTGAATAACAAGTGATTCAAAATCAGTGACAAGGCGGGTGTGAGAGGCCTGATAGGGATTGATCAAGAGTAATGTAAGAGAGAGAAATTACTGAAATCCAAATGAAGACTGAGCATGATAGTGGGACAAGAGGAAAGCAAAAGAAAATAGAGGAAAGAACGGGGGGCGGGGGGAGGCGGGTAAAGGGCATTTATAGAGATCTAAATACAAGCTTCAGGGGGAAATGTATCTACATGCATATACTTATAGGGTTAGTGTCAAGACAGCAGATGGGTATTGGACCTCCACTCAAGAACTTTCTCAATGCAAGAACATACTGTTCAATTAAATTGGCTTTCCATGATGCTCACCTTCGCGACACAATCACTGAAAACAAATGTGTGCCTAAGAAAATATGGTGAAGAAAGCTGATGGTGCCCGGCTATCAAAAGTTATAACATCTGGGATCTTAAAAGCTTGAAAGTAAACAAGCAACCATCTAAATCAGAAACAACAAAGGCCACATGAAAGAAGCACCAACCTGTGTGACCACGAGGTGTAAAAGTGAACAGGTATCAGGCACCAAAGAACTGAAAATTATAAACAAGGGGAAGAACAGATTGGAGATCCAAAGCCCATCGGTAGGTGAAGCAACATCCCCTTACAGAAGGGTAACAGGGAGAAGATGAGCCAGTCAAGGTACAGTGTAGCAACAATGAAATATGTAACTTTCCTCTGGTTCTTAAATGCTTCTTGCCCCCCACTATCAATTTTACCTTACAAATCTGACTAGACCAGGGGATGTATACTGGCAGGGATAGGAACCAGAAACAGAGAATTCAGGACTGATGACCCCTTCAGGACCAGTGGTGAGAGTGATGATACTGGGAGGGTGGAGGGAAGGTGGAGTAGAAAGGGGGAACCAATCGCAGGGATCTACATATAACCTCCTTCCTGGGGTACAGACAGCAGGGACATGGGTGAAGGGACATACCAGACAGTGTGCGATATGACAAAATAATGATGATTTGTAAATTACTAAGGTTCATGAGGAAGGGCAAGTGGGAAGGGAGGAGAAATACGAGGAGCTGATACCAAGGGCCTAAGTAGAAGGAGGGTGTTTTGATAATGATGATGGCAACAAATGTACAAATGTGATTTGCTTACAATAGATGTAGGTATTGATTGTGATAAGAGTTATATGAGCCCCAATAAAATGATTTTTTAAATGCCCCCTTCTTTTCACCAGACCATTCATATTAGCTTTTTATGACATGTCTTTAGTATTTTTCCTTATGCGATACACATTATTCATATCAGAAAGTAAAGTGCACTGAGAGTTCAAGGGCATTTTTGACTAGGATCAGATACCTTAGTACAGTTGCCTGGGAAACCTTTGGAGACAACAGTGCTCAATGTGTTCAATAGCTGAAGCCAGTAAGAGCCAAAGTCATCAACCAGTAACCAAGAAAGCTAATGCCATCAAAGGGGCACGTGGTTTATAAGAGCAATTCCAACTTGTTATGTGCTCATGAACTTTTAAGAAAAGAAAGATTTTGTAATGCTAATTATTCTAAAAGAAAAGGATAATGTAATGTTTACTTTCAGATTACAGAATGGATTCACTATAAATCTATTTAGATACCCAAATTGTTTGTGCAAAACCAAAACAAAACCCACTGTCACCAATTCATTTCCAATTCATAGAGAACCTATGTAGGGTTCCTGAAACTAAATATCTATGGGAGCAGACACTGTCATCGTCCTCTCTCAGAGCTTAAAGCAATAACCTTTTGGTTAACTGAGTCTATAAGAATGCTAGAACAAAATATAAAATGTTTTCATAAATTTGTCACTCGTAGCTCTTTGACATCTGTTCCACTCTTGTGACTTTCTCCTCAGATTCTCGGTGTAAAACTTATCACGAATGTTGAGAAGTGTATGTTTTATTATAGAACCTAAAATGTCTACTTCAGTCATTTCTATGGAGGAAAAAAATAACAAGTAGAACAATGGGCTATATCATGGTGTATCTTGGAATTGTGGATCTAACCAAAAACTTTCTAAGTCATGTTTTGTTTCAAATATAGTTTGGTAGGAATTTTTTCATGACTCTGGACTTGTGATTTTAAACACTTTCATCAGAAAAATTCTCTTGACAAACAGCAGAATGAAAATGCATAGACATTGCTAGTGCTACCAGTCTCATATTATGTTGTAGTAAATTTAAAAGGGAATTGACATGTAACTTGAAGATGGTAGGTCTTCAAATCAGACCCCTATCCACAGGAAAGAACTGTTCAGAGGTCAACATGGAGATTCCCCTAATTAATTTCAAAGACCTGTGATTTCAATGGAGAAACTTATCCAAAACTACTTCTTCAGCACAAATATGTATAAGGTCTTGGATTTCTGGTCACTAGAAACACTTCTTGGGGTTCACTGCTCTGTGCTGGCCTCTGCTGGTGCTTTGCTATAAATAACCACAGAACCGTCTGGTCCACATTGCCACAGATCCAAAGACTGTTTTTCCTATGTGGTAAATGATGTTTATAGTTGCATCTTAGTTTTAAATGTTTTTTTTAATGTTGAAAAAGTTTTTCTTTAGTTCCTGCATCTTTTGTATTAATTTGTTTGATGGAAAAGATATAGCTTTCACCAGAGAATGAGTGTAAACAGTCACAAAGTAAAGGCTCTCTATACTTTAAAATTCTGAGTTTAGGGCACATGTGTTGAGAATGATGAGGGCTACAAGTGTACAAATGTGCTTGACATATAATGGATGGATGTATAGATTGTTATAAGAGTTGTAAGAGCCCCCAATAAAATGATTTTTTTTTAATTTAGAGTTTAAATCTAGTAGGGAAAACAATATTTTTTAAAATTTACTTCATGTAGAAGCAGATGACTAGAAATGTTCCTATTTGTATCTCAGTGGCTTGAATCTGGAATCACATCTTTTGAATTATTCATTCAAAGTTGATTGTAGGGGAAATATTTCAGCTACTTGGACAGAAATTTACCAGAAATCATTAGAAAAATCAAGGCTCCAAGTTATAGGCAATAAATGTATCCTACCAACTGTTCAGAAATGAGGTGGACCCCTGCTGTGGGTCTGGACTTCTGTTCTGTTCTGGTTAGAAGTGCTTTCCTTGTCCCACCATCATCAGATATCAAACTGACCTTGTCAGTTTCTAAACATGAGAAAGGACAATCATATTCTAGGTGATAGATATACTGCGTTATATCTATATTGTGTTTATGTTATATATATGTAAAGCATTTTAAGTGTACAAGGTTGTCACCTGAAGTTATTTCTGTTACCAATTATAGACCCACCAAGGTCTATAATCACACTTAAAATGCTTTACTTAATAAACACACCCAGATTTCCCAGTACTGTGCAACAGCCATCTCTTTTACCTTTGCACTAGACCTCTTTTACATCTGAACTAGATGAGAATCCTAAATGACCCACATTTCAAATGGACTGTCTTGGCTGGTGATAAGCATAGTTGCGGGCAAGAGAAGAACAGAGAGTGTGGTGGCTAGTGCTAGTGCAATAAGGAGACGTACAGTACAAGTCTCTCTTGTAACAAACACATGCCTCTTGGAGCCAACACATCTTCATAGCCAATACTTACATATGTTAGCAACAGATGCTCACCTGAGCATGGAAGTGGTTTATAAAGCATCCTAAGTAAAAACTGAGGCAAACCCATTGCAAATATAATCTTAAAAGAAGTGTCATATTTTACAATTCCCATTTCAATATTCAGTCCATTGACTCTTTAACAGAACTGCCATTGAAATTCTCATCTATCCACTTCTTTGCCTGTGTCCTTAGTGGGTCTATAATTGGCAACAAAAACAACTCCAGGTGATAGCCTTCCCTTTGTCACCACAAGCAGGCATACCCCTCTGAGCCATCAAGAAGGAGGAGCTCTGGATGGACCCTCCTAACTTCCCCACATCTATCAACACTAAGCCACAGATTTTCTGTCCCAAATCTCCTCCCAGGGGGAAGTCATGAAAAACATTAAATCCATTTCTTTAAATATTTGTTTATCTTACCTTTACCTGACAATATCAACAGATAGGCAGAAATTTATCTTTTCTTGGATATATTCCAAAATGTCTTTATGCTAGTTCTTGCAGGATTTCTCCACACTGCCCCATTCAGTAATTTTATTGTTTTCTAAAGGAGAGAAAAATGTAGCTGTGAACATTATCATAAGAGAATCACTAATTTTTTTTTTACTTCCGTCTAAACTGATGCCAGACCAACATTGAAGGCACCTTCCAGAGCACTACAAGACATTGACTTTTGTGCAATGGTGCCGGCAGTGTTTCTTCTTGAAAGTGACATCTTTCCCAAGATAAAACAATCCTTCGCAGTCATCCCAGTAACTTTTTACTCCTTACCTCTCTCTCTCCAGTGAGGTCACATTCTGGTAAGCACATCCTGCCCCTCTCTCGACAAAAGCACTCCATGGAATCAGGACACAGAGCCACGGGCAGCTCACTGACCAACTTTGCTCTGTGTTATTTACAAGCCACACAAAGGAAATGCTGTCTATTCAGAACTCATTTCAAAACTCTTTTCACTGAGAGTGAGGGAACAAGCAGCCTCGTGTCCATTCTGCATCACCGTTTTTCCTGGCCTGAAGCTAGCCCTGGGGCCGGCACCGGGTGGTACAGACACCAGGCTACAAGGATCTGTTGTCACAGCTCTCAGGCCACTTTGTGAAGCCCAAACTCCAGCCTTGCTGATCTGAGTTGAAGACTCTGACTCAGCACTGCGCTGCTGATTCTTGGAGCTGACTAGGTAAAGTGCTTCAAGTTTGGCTTCCTTTGGTTGTGTGATGAGGCTTAAAAAAGGAGGTGAAATAAGTCAGACAAAGAACTTAGCAGGTGCCAGACTATCAAAAGATATAGCGCCTGGGGGTCTTAAAGGCTTGAAGCTAATCAAGCAGCCATCTAGCTGAGAAGCAACAAAGCCCACAAGGAAGAAACACACCAGCCTGTCCTGACATGATTGCACTGGACAAAGCGGGTGCATAAGCAAAAGTGGCAAAGAAAGTTGATGGTACCCGGTTATCAGGGGATGTCAAATCTGGAGTCTTACAGGCTTGAAGATAAACTAGTGGCCATTTAGTCAAGAAGCAACAAAACCACATGGAAGAAGCACAGGAGCCTGGGTGATCACGAGGTGCTGAGGGGATCAGCAATCAGGCATCAAAGAACCAAAAAAATCATATCACTGTGAATGAGGAGTACAGAGTGGGGACCCAAAGCCCATCTGTGGTCAACTGGACATTCCTCCACAGAAGGCCTGGGTAGGGGATGAGGCCCTCAGGGTGCAGTGTAGCAACAATGAAATATACAATGTTCCTCTAGTTCTTGAATAGTTCTCCTCCTCCCCTCTGCCCCCTCCCCCTACTATCATGATCCCAGTTCTACCTTGCAAATCCAGATGGACTGGAGAAGGTACACTGGTACAGATAGGAATTGGAAACACAGGGAGTCCAGACAGAAGAACCCCTTAAGTCTGGTGGTGAGAGGGGCAATAATCGGAAGGTAGAGGGAAGGTGGTATAGAAAAGAAGAACAGATTGCAAGGATCAACATATGGCCTCCTCACTGGGGGATGGAGGGTGGAGAAGTGGGTGAGGGGAGATGTCAGATTGTGTTAGATTAGATATGACAAAATAATAATAATTTCTAAAATATCAATGGAGTGGGGAGGGAGGGGGAAAATGAGGAATGGATACCAGGGGCTCAAGTGGAAAACAAGTGTTTTGAGAGTGATGAAGGAAACAAATATACAAAAGTGGTTGACATAATGGATGTATGTGTGGATTGTGATAAGATTTGTATAAGCCCCCAATAAAATTATTTTTAAAAAGAAGAGGAATTTAGTACAGTGTCTGGGACATTCCACAATGCCCTGTGGGATTTTAATAAAGACATTTTCCTCTGTTCCCTTAATTTGATCCCATTTAAGAAGGTAAGTATGAAACTTAGCTTACCATCTACCCACCACATGGCACATGGAGTAAAGAGCCCAGGAATCTGATCCAGCACCATGAACCTCTCCACCTTAAAAGGAACTTCCTGGTTCAAAACTAAAAGTCAACAATAGCCATCTAAGTAGACATGGGTAATATCCTTTCTTCCAACTATAAGTCTGGGGCAAGGATGCTTCAATGCCTGTTGATGGCAGGGAACCAGTTCATAACATAGACATAGACAATAGACCCCTGAAATATGTCCAGGAAAACAAAGGAAATGAGAGAGGACCCAGAGACTAGATGTGCCCATAGGGCTAACAGAGAAATCCTGTCCAATGCACCTCCCAGACGGATAAGGAGCCATTGTGAGAGGACAGACATAGTGAGGTAGGAGCTTGGTGGAAGCCCAGGGAGAACCATCAGAGTCAGGGAGTCAACCAGAGCAGAAAGAATGAATGTCCTACTTCTTCTTCCTGTGCCTGTCCCAAGCCCACACCATCACCACCTCCTACTCTGCTTCTCATCTCACACCTGCCCCAACAAACACGTGCTGCACCTGCAACGGCGTTCAGTGAGTCTGGAGAAAAAGAAGCCATGGAGAGGAGAGAGGCCCCCTTTCCCTACATGTATGTCCAACAAAGGCCAGCTAAGTTAAGTTTGACTAGAACATAAGATAAACAGACAGACTAGGTACTAAAATGAGATTTTTTTTCTGTTTCCAAGAAAAATGACCAAGCAAGCTTTTTAATATCTAAGAGTGAGAAGAAGACACCCAAGATTCTGGTTTTTATCCAGGGTCAGGATAATGGAAGTACTGAGTAAAGGCAATAAGAATAATAGAAAGCCATAAATAGAGCTGTACTTATCTCTGTCAAAAATGGGGACATTTCCACATTCCCATTACATTAGAGATGCAAGATCTATGCCTCTGAATTATTCTAAGTTCCATGAAGAAAGTAATCTGGGCTTTGCTTTTCCTGGGGGGTACCCAAATTCTCACACAGTGTTTTGTCCATCCTATCTATTCTTATTTAGTGACTTTACTCTAAGTAATTTCTATTCATCATGATTTTTTTCTCACACACTTCATCAAACTTCTAAGATATTCTTTATTTGTTTATTTTAACAGTTAAATTGACATACAATTCACATAGAGTACAATTCAATGGTTCCATCATATTAAAAACAGTTGTACAACCATCACCACAATCAATTTTTGAACAATTTCTTCTTTCTTGTGTCACAAACAAATGGAATTCATAACAGGGATGCAAGGATGGTTCAACATCAACAAAACAATAACTGTAATTCACTACATAAACATAACAAGGAATTGAAAACAACAGGACCGTGGTGAAGAAAGATGATGATGCCCGGCTATCAAAAGATATAGTATCTGGGGTCTTAAAAACTTGAGTGTAAACAAGTGGCCATTTAGCTCAGAAGGAACAAAACCAACATTGAGGAAGCACAGCACACTGTATGACCACAAGTGTCAAAGAGATCAGTTATCATACATCAAAGAACTAAAAATACTATCATTGAGTACCCACCATCCTGATAGGATCAATGACCACAAATGTGTGCATGAGCAAATGTGGTGAAGAAAACTGATGGTGTCCAGCTATCAAATGATGCAGCACCTGGGGTCTTAAAGGCTTGAAAGTAAACAAGCAGCCATCTAGTTCAGAAGCAACAAAGCCCACAAGGAAGAAGCACCAGCTGTGTGGCCATGAAATGTCAAAGGGATCAGGGATCAGGCATCAAAGAACTAATAATTATATCATTATAAATGAGGGGGAGTACAGATTGGGGACCCAAAGCCCATCAGTAGGTGAAGCAACATCCCCTTACAGAATGGTCACAGGGAGAAGATGAGCCAGTCAAGGTGCAGTATAGCAACAATGAAATATGCAACTTTCCTCTGGTTCTTAAATGCTTTCTCTCCCCTCATCCCCCACCCCCACTATCATGCTCCCAATTCTGCCTAACAAATCCAGCTAGACCAGAGGATGTACACTGGTATGAATAGGAGCCAGAAACATGGGGAATTCAGGACAGATAACACCTTCAAGACCAGTGGTGAGAATGGTGATACCAGGCAGGTGGAGAATGGTGGAGTAGAAAGTGGAGTAGAACCAATCTCAGGGATCTACTTATAACCTCCACCCTGGGGTACAGATAGCAGGGTAGTGGGTGAAAGGACACATCGGACAGTGTACAATGTGACAAAATAATGATAAATTATAAATTATCAAGAGTTCATGAGGGAGGAGGGAAAATATGAGAAGCTGATATCAAGGGCGTAAGTACAAGGAGGATATTTTGAGAATGATGATGACAACAAAGGTACAAATGTGGTTTGCATACAATAGATGTATGTATTGATTGTGATAAGTGTTTGTGGCAGTCACATACTTTTGTGCCAATTTGACTAAGAGTGTAGGGGTGGAGTCTAGTCTGTCAATCAGGAGATAGCCAATGAGACCTCTGAGTGGGCATAGATTTCTCTGGGAATTCTGGGAAATCTCGTGGTATTTCCCATTGGTCGTGAGAGATTATAGATTCAGTTCCTGGGAGATGAACAACTGACAAAATGAGATGACAGCATGCTGTTAGATCCTGATTGCTGGAGACTGAAGGAGCAGAGGAGAAGGCACATGGGCTTAGTCTGATGGAACCAAACCTCTGGGGCCAGAGAAGCCATGTGGAGACTCCTACCAGCACACAGATGCTTTGGAGGTCATGGGGAGACCCCTACGAATGCTGAGATGCTTCTACCACCACTGGATACTGCTGATGAACCCTGAGCTCTGGAAATGAGGAGCCATGGGGAGACCCCTGCCAGCACTGCCATGCTTCTACTGCCACTGGACACACAAGACTCTGCACTCACTGGCCTGTGGTTGTTATGGTGTCATTGCACATGCTTCATGAAGTGGAAGGAGATTTTATGGACTGATATCAGACATGTGGGTTAATATCAGACTTATGACCTTGGACTAGACTGGATTGGGATGCTTTCTCAATATTCCATATATCCATATGCATGTTTATGAATTAGTTTCTCTAGTCTGGTGTTGTATGAGACCCCAATAAAATGACTTTAAATCACAAAATAGGATCAAATAATTAGATACAGAAAAGGTATTTGAAAATATCCAAAAGTCCTTCTTAATAAAACACTTTAAAAATCAGAATAGACGTGATACTCCTCAACATAATAAGAGGCATATATAAGAAACCAGCAGCCAATATTATCCTCAACAAGAGAAAATTAAAGCATTCCCTTTGGGAACAGAAACTCAGACACAGATGTTCACTCTCAATACTCTAACTCAATCTTCTCGTGGAGATTTTAACCAGAACCATTGAACAACAGAAAGAAGAGGAAATGAAAATGTCACTATTTGCAGATGGCATGATACCATATTTAAAGGACTCCAAAGATTCCACAAAAAAATTATGCAAAACACTGAGGAGTTTAGTAAAGTGGCAGACTGAAAGATTATCAAACATAAATCAAGTGGATTCCTGTATGCTAACAAAGGGATCCCACAAAAGACCACTTGCATTAGATTAAATACTTGGGAATAAAATATAACAAAAGAAACAAAGCAGCCACCTGAAGAAAACTGCAGAAAACTGCTACACAAATGGAAGGATATCCCATGTTCATGGATAGGTAGACTCAACAGATTGATAATGCCAATCCTACCTAAAGCAGTTTACAAATACAATGAAATTCCAATCCCAAACCCAACTACATTTTTTAAAAGATAAAATCTGCTAACCAATTTCATGTGGAGAACAAAGAAAACCAGGATAAACAAAAAAAAAAAACTCCTTCAAAAGAGGAACAAAGTAGGAAGCCTTCCACTACGAGACCTCAAAACCTATTACACAGTCAGAGGAATCAAAACAAACTAGTACTGGTACAACCACAGATACATAAACAAATGGAACAGGATAGAAACCCCAGAAATAAAATAATTTACCAAAAGAAAATTGATTTTTGACAAAATACTAGACAATATTAATGAGGAAAAAACATCCTCTTTGACACTGGCGCTGGAAAAAGTCTGAAAAAGAATGACACAAGAGCCACACTTCGTGCACACACACACAAAAAAAACTCAAGAGAGATTAAAGACCTAAATGCAAAGCCCAAATCTATACTGATCATCCATGAGAAAACCAAAAACAATTTAAGGGCAAAATTATAGGGTATACTCAGACTCCCAAGTATAATAAAAAAAATCACACACAGAAGACAAAATAGCTGACTGGGACCTATTAAAAATAAGACAAGTCTGCTCACCAAAATATTTCATCCAAGGAGTAAAACAAGAACTTACAGAATGTGGGAAAATATCTTTAGCAAAGACAACAACCAGGGTCTAATCACTAAGATATATGGGATTCTGCAACATCACAAGAAGAAAATGAATAGTCCAGTTAAAAGGTGGGCAAAAGACAAAATCAAATAATTCACTAAATAAGACACTTGGATGACAAACAAAAGCATGAGGATATGTTGCTATCACTAACTATTCAGGAGGTGCAACTTGCAACAATGATGGCGTACCACCTTAGGCCCACAACAATAGCAACATTCAAAGACAACTGCAGGAGAAGGCATGGAGCAACTGGAACTCTCACACACTGTTGGTTGGATTGCAAATGTGTCCACCATTAAGGAAAGTGATATGGCACTATCTGAAACAACTAATAATAGAAAGACCATACCCCAGAAATACCTCTGTTGTGTATATATCTTTAGGAAGCAAAAGAAAGAACATGAACAGCCATATGCTCCTGCATGTTTATAGCAACACAGTCCACAATAGCAAAACCTGGAACAGCAAAATGGTAGGTGAATAGATATAGAAACTCTGGTGTATATACCCAATGGAATATTATGCATTCATAAAAAAAATGTCACTGTTTCCAAGAGTGGAATCACAGATTTGACAAACGTATGAAGTGTAATGGAGGTGATAACGTTGTTTTGTTAAAAAAAAAATTAGCAAACATAGCTTTGGAAAAAAAAAAGACCCTGAAACCACAAATCATCTCATCGCATCGAAAGATATGGAAACAATTTCACTAAGTGAGATTACTCAACACAGAAGGCCAAACATTGGATGAGTCCACTACCACAAGAATAGAAACAAAGACAAAAGACGGTCTTCCACTCCCAGACCATCTAGTCTCTAATACAATCTCCCAATAAACAAAGCAGAGGCCCTGCCCCTCTCTCGACAAAAGCACCCCATGGAATCAGGACACAGAGCCACGGCAGCTCGCTGACTTTGATCTATCGACTGCTGCTTCCGCAAGCATTGGCTGTGCATACAATCAAGACACACTTCTCGACAATATCTAACCCTTCTCCCATTGTCCTGGTGTGATTTTGGTCCAGGGGTAAGGACTCGGGTCTCTTGATATTCAGCTTTAATCTACACTGAAAGCGGTAATCCCTTACCTCCCTCGGCAAGTGCTCTGAGTCCTCCCCATGTTCATCCAGCAAAGCTGTGTCCTCTGCATATCACAGGCTGTCAAGAAACCTTCCTCCAATCCTGATGACGCATCATTCCTTATGTAATTCCATTTCGCTGATGCTGGGTTCAGGATACAAATAAGTATGGCAAGAGGATTCAACCCTGTCAAATATCTTTCCTAATTTTAAACTATGTAGTATCCCCTTTGTTTCATTTACACAACTGCCTCTTTCTCCAGGCCAGTGAATATAGATCCCGGTCATTAAATATAGGTTTCCAATAATATTTTGTAAACTGCTTTCATGATCTCCCTCATATGGCTCCATTGTAACTTACTCGACAGGTTCTGTACTGATGGTGGTTATTTTTAAATATTCAAATCTCGAAGGCAACATGCTGGCATGAAGCAGGAAGCCAATCGAGAGATATGAGGCTCTGGCTGAAATCTCAACTACATGGAGAGCCTTCCCCTCATCCCGCCACCTCCCCAAAGAAGAATTCACTTCAGAGCACAGCACTGAAGCTACAGCTCAGGGAGAGGAACATGCATGATCAGAGCACACAGGAACAAGGGAAGGGGGATGGAGAAAGAATGGAGCACATCCTGGCCCACAAAGCCCTGAAGATGATATTCCCACTCAGAGCAGTCAAAGGACAGAGAGGACCACAGGACCTCTATGAGATATGATGTTCCTCACTGACCAATAGTGCTATATGGGACAACATTGGAAACACAGTGAGGGAATTGTGCCTGATATGACTCAATCACACTGAGACACAACACTTAGGGTGTGCCACAGAACAGCAAGGAGAACAGAACAATGAAGTCTCCAGGGAATACCAACAGTAGATTTTGGGGACAGGGCATGATACTCCATCAGACTCAACCAGAAAACCCCTAAATGTCAACAAGCAGATCTTGACCTATTTAAAAACTGTTCTTTTGTTGTTTTCTTCTCTTTTGTTGCTTTGTTTTGCTCTGTCTTATTTTTTGTGCATATCTCTGCAGACCTATCTAGATAATATATGCAGTACAAACAACCTGGAGGAGAAAACACCAGAACCCACAGTTCAAGGGGGATATGGGAGTGGGGGAGGTAGGGAAAGGGAAATGGGTGTTAACAACGTGAGGAAAAAGAGAAAAATAAATGATCCGGAATCTGTGCCAGGTTGTAGGAGGCCTGGCAGGATTTGATCAAGGGTAATGTTACTGAGAGGAATTACTGAAACTCAATGAAGACTGAGCATGATGGTGGGACAAGAGGAAAGTAAAAGGAAACAGGAAAGAACTGGGGAGTAAAGGGCAAAGAAGTCTAAATACAGGTATATACATAGATGAATATGCTTATATATGACAATGAGAAAATAGATCAACATGCATATACTTACAGCATTAGTATTAGGATAGCAGATGGGCATTGGAGCTCCACTCAAGTACTTCCTCAGTGCAAGAACATTTTGTTCTATTAAATTGACATTCCATGATGCCCACCTTCCCGACATCATTGAAGACAAATGCGTGCATAAGCAAATGTGGTGAAGAAAGCTGATGGTGCCCAGCTATCAAAAGACATAGTGTCTGGAGTCTTAAAGACTTGAAATTAGACAAGCAGCCATCTACCTCAGAAGCAACAAAGCCCACATGGAAGAAGCACACCAGTTTGTGTGACCACAAGGTATCAAAGGGATCAGTTATCAGGCTTCAAGAACTAAAAATCATAACATTGCATGCTTACCTTCCTAATATGATTGCTGATGACAAATGGGTGCATAAGCAAATGTAGTGAAGAAAACTGATGGTGCCGACTTGAAAGTAAGCATGTGGCCATCTAGCTCAGAAGCAACTAAGCCCTGTGTGATTACAAGTGTCTAAAGGATCAGGTATCAGTTACCAAAGAACAAAAAAACAATTATATCACTGTGAATGAGGAGAATGAATGGCCTCCAAAGTCCATCCGAAGGCAACTGGACATCCCTTTACAGAAGGGTCGTGGGAAGGAGATGAGCCACTCAGACAGCAGTATAGCGCCTATGAAACATAGACCTTTCCTCTAGTTATTTAATGCTTCCTCCCTCCTCCCTGCAATCGTGATCCAAACTCTATCTTACAAATTAAGCTTGACCAGAAGCTGTACACTGGTATAGATAAGAGCTGGAAACACAGCGATGTCAGAACTGATAAACCCCTCAGGACCAATAATGGAAGTATCAATACTGGAGGGTAAAGGGTAAGGTGGGGGAGAAAGGAGACCGATCACAATGATCTACATATAGCCCCCTCCCTAGGGGGTGGGCAACAGAAAAGTGGGTAATGAAAGACATCAGACAGTGTAAGACAGAAAAAAATAATAATTTCTAAATTATCAAGCATTAAGGAGGGGGGGAGGGGGGGGACTAAAACGAGGAGCTCATACCAAGGTTCCAAGTAGAAAGCAAATGTTTTGAGAATGATGAAGGCAACAAATGTACAGATGTGCTTGACAAATGGAGATATACATATATATGGATTTTGATAAGAGTCATATGGACCCCAATAAAATGATTTAAAAGAAATAAAAAATACATCTATACACAATGTAACAATAACTGTCTTGCTACTGATGACTTTCTACATTGAATGATCTTTTCCACACAATAAGTTCTTAGAAATGGAAAGGGGTAAAGATCAAGTGATAAAGTGCTAAGTCCAACCTTACTGGATTTGGAATAATCCACTTTCTAATGTTCTTTGCATGACAGCCAGGTTATTCACTTCCCTGGCCTGTGGTCTGGGGGAATTCACCAGAGGTTGGATCCATGTATATTTTCTCTTCACCTTTTTTTAAGCTGAAGTAGTTTCTAAATGAGTCAAAGGGAAGTCAAATGATAAATTTTTACATTTCACCTTAACTACATCTGGCATAATCAATTTTACAGTGCTCTCTTGTGCTGAAAGCAAAGCTATTCACCTCCCTTCCTTGTGGTCAGAGGGGAATTAGTAGAGGCTTAATTAGTGGGTAGACCCTAGAAATAAATTTAGGGCTTCCACTGGCATCCTTAGCCTTCTTCATACCAGGACTTCACAATTTAAGCTCTGATGTCATTCCCTGCTTTGGATTTGAATTTCATTATTTACAATCCTCGGATCCACTGGTGTGGATTGGTGTGCTTTTTCCATATGGACTTAGTTTATGCCTCACTTAGATGGCTGCTTGTTTGAAGAGAAGCTTTTATGATCCTGTAGCCAGCTCTTTCTACAGTATTAAGATTTTAGTATTAAGAATATCATAAAGAATAGCATCTAGGGCTGAGTCCCGGTGGTGTAGTGGTTGAGTGCAGGACTGCGCCTCACTGGCCTGGCGGTTCAAATCCAGCTAGAGCAAGGCTGGGTAGCTCCCACGACCACCAGATGGCAATGATGCCACCCCCCCAAAAAAAGAACAACATTTAAGGAACTCTAAATACAAATTTTTTACTTTCTGTATCTTCCTCAGATTCTATTTCTCTCTCCCTGTATGTCGTTCACTTACATCTACAAAATTAAACTGAATCTAGAAGACAGAAACTGTTTTGTACAATTTTTTTGTTATCGACCATTAGATAAAAAACTTTCACCAGCTTATCTGTAAAGTTCTATACACACCAGTAAATGCATTATCCCACCTGATTACACCATTGCCAAAGACAAAATTTTCTTTAAGATTTCAGTTTGTTGAACCAACTCTCACAAACTCTTCCTCCTTGTGCATCACCATCAATCATTTCTTTCTAGGAAAAGAAAAAAGAGAGCAGGAACCTTCGTGACCTCTCTTCCCCTTCTACCTTCCTCCCTATGCCAACTGCTCTCTGAGTAAGGCTAAGTATTTTGAAAGTCACTGCAATGATTTCTCTATGGACAACATGAAAATTCAGGAGGAAAAAAAAAAGCAGAGGAAAGCCTTCTTGTGAGTGTTCCCACACGAAGCAAGTTTGGGTGTAGCATATGCAGTCTCAGTTTTGGAAACCACAATATGCCATTCATCCCTAACTAGATGATGGGACAGAAATGTTGTTGCTGAACCAACTGAGGGAAATATGCTTGCTGCTCACCCAAAACAAACTCATGAGATCCAACTTCTATTGCTTCACATTGTCAAATGGGAAAAAGCATATCCAAATCATCCCAACATATAATTCCTATTTTCTTTTCATTTGCTAAAGTAAATCAAGCACATGAGAGCCACACTTGGAGAGGTGGAGTCCTTTCATTATGAACTGCATATCCATTATAGTCACAGGGGTTGCTTAAGGAAATGCAGATAAAAGTAAGGCCAGGTGAGTTCCTCAATAGGCAATGGTACCTTGAGAATTTTAATATAAATACACAGATATATGGGACTTTTGCGTTTTAATAGACCAATAAAACTCAAATATTAATGTCACAATGAAAGCATTCCTTAAAAAATCCCTTTCACAGCAACTAACTTCCTGTATCTGCAATGGTGAGCCCTTTTTCATAGGCACCAACAAGGAGCATGAAGTCCTGGCAAAAATGCTAACAAGTTCAGCTGCCAACCAGAGGTTGGTATTTTGGTTCAGGCACGGATAACCTCACAAGAAAGACCTGGCAACCTGCTTCTGAAAAACTTGCCACTGAACACCCACTGGAGCATAGATCTACTCTGACGTCAACACATGGTGACTGCATAAATGGGAATCACATCAATGCCAACTGCAGCAATGAAGCCAGGACTAAAGTAAGGTGATAAAAGCAAGCCTTCGGGAGAAAAGAGTGACCCTGTGCTTTCTCACAAGGATAGCTCCTTGACTTCATTTTCTGTCCTCTTCCAAATCTTTCCAATGCCAACCTCACTTTCTTGTCAAGATACTCACTGGACTTTCAAAAAACATGCATCTCATAGCACCAAGGATCTGAGTTTTGGAGAAGTTGAGTTGGTGATAATCTACGTATAGAAAACACACTTACATATGAGTCAATAAAAAGCTATTACAGAAGTAACATAGGGCTATTCCAACAAGATGATATAATCTGGATATGTTACCCCAAAAGAGGAGAGGATTTGAAATTCTATCTGCTTCAAAGTGCCTATTAATGGATTTTTAAAATGACTATTTTAATAAGCACTCTTTTTTATAATATCCTTAATATATCCATATATTGTGTTCTATTGAGAAGTAACTACCACCCTCATGTCTAAAATAGTACATTTATTTGTATCAGAAAATTGAACATTAAAAGTTGGTCTGATATTTATCATCAGAGTTGTTCCTGGAGGAATTAATATAAGATGGTAACTTGATAGTGGCCATGGCATCATCCTCTCCCAGGACTCCGAGGAAGAGGAAGATACTTCCTTGACAGTTCACAATACGCAACCAGCCCCATGATCTCCCCTACATGCACAATGCATAGCATCTAAAGGTCACAGCTTCAAGGGTGGATTGGAGATGTTGCCAGACTATGGCAGGGCTAGGGAGTGGGGCATGCCTCCCTGGCACTTCAAGGACCTAGAATCATGGGAGCCCACATATCAGTGATTCTATTCCCTGAACTGTGTGCCAACTCTTCTTTATTCCCTGAGAAAGCCGTGGGCAGGCACAGATGGGAAGTGGGAAGCGGCAGAGGGAAAGACAACTAAATGTTAGTGGATCCCAGAGCTGGTGGCCTCTCCAGGAACACCCTGAGTGCATGCAGATGGCATTGCTGCCTCTGTTTCCCTTCTAAGCATTCAGCCCCCTGGTTAGTGGGACTGATACTGAACAAGAGGGGACTACAGCCGCCCCAGATAGGCTGCTTTACAGCGACAGCACTGTGGGCCACTCTTCGACATGTAACCAGTGGGATTTCCCATGCTCCCAAGAAATATGAGATGCTTTTTAAAAATAAACTCAGTGAGAACTGCTCTGGAATTTAATGATAGGCTTGCTACTTTACTGTTGTTTCATACATGCAATTTGAGGTTATCAACAAAAACTCCTTCTTTGCCTTCTTTCACAGTTGAATTCCAAACTATGCCTACTGATGGGTGGATTTCTTGACAACTTGAAAGCGTGAAAACATTGTTTTTCCTAATGAATTTCCACAAAATGTGACAGTCTAAAGTGATTGATTCTAGGTATGTCAGCGCATACCTAGTCAGACCACAGGGCAATATGAAAAGGAGACTTCTTCAGATTCCACCCCAAGGTGCTTCCAAAGCTTAAGAGACACTGACCCATGCTCGTTACCGTGTCCACAAGTGTCCTTGGCAATAGTGTTAACACTTTAGCACCCTTTCTGGTCATCTATGCTTTTTGCCACTTGAAAGAAGAAGGAGTGATGATCAGGAGGAGGAATAGCATGAAGAGGAAGAAAAAATGAAACTATCAGAGCGAGGAGGTCGTGGGAACTTCTCCCAATGGCCTCCTTCTGGGCCCTCTGCAACATATGAAACAGGAAGAAGGACAAGCTCCGAGGTCACTGGGCAAGTTGATCAGATCCCCCACAGAAGAACCTATCCCAAGACTCCTAATTTCATTCCCCAGCTGTCCTTCAGCGGGATGCCCTTGTCTTTCCTTAGCATCCCTCCAGGAAGTCTTCCTAAGTCACTTCTGCCTAGAGATCAGCATGGTCCACACAAAGAGTATAGGCCTACTTTCTACACTGTATTTAGAGTGTTAAAATAAAAACAAGCACTGGAGACTGCTTTAGAAAAGCCTTGGGAACTTTTGCACTCTGGCATGTGTGTGTTTTTGCTTTCATGGTGGCAGAGCCTTTTCTAAAAATGCTGAAATATAATTCCTAGCACGTGAGAACAGACTCACTGTGAGAAGGATAGACACTGAGAATATCGCTCAGGATCCCCTTTGGGGGTTTCAGATGGTTCCACATTGACTGCCTGTGCGATATAGAACATGGCACTTCCCTTTTCCATGCCTCTGCTTCTCCAAGTGATGACAATACAACTTCTTAGCATTGCTGAGAGATTGACTCCTGTGTGTAAAATACTCAGAAGGGTCGTGATGCAAAATGAATGTTATCTATAATCTTTTTAGTGTTATCAAAAGTAGGACAAACATGTGTGGAGAGTTGAGCCCTCCCTCTCTTCTCCCCATCCCCAAGCAGTGTAGTAAAACAAAGACCCGGCCTCTATGGTTCTCAGTTGCCCCATTTCTATCCCATTACTGCAATCTAATAAATACTGCCTTTAAGTATAGAAAATTCAATCTTTGTTTCTGCATATTTCCAGGGAAAACAAAAAAGAGATGTAATTGAAAGGTAGCACAAACTCACAGGTGGTTCCATCTCTATTTACACCATACCTAGGCAGTGGTTGGCATCTCTAGATATAACAATCTTTCATAGGAAAGTGCATTCCATACTTAGCTCCCAAGGACGAAGCCTGATCAATCAACAGTAAAATTTTCATTGAGAAAAAAATAAATTTACATCTGCCATAATTGTTATGTAACATTCCTTCTCATTTTTAGCACACTCATCCTCCCTGACCCATGTGAGATAACACTGGAGACAGTGTGGGAATTGTGCCTGATCTGACCCCACCACAGCAGGGCAAAACACTAAGAATGAGCAATGAAGCAGCAAGGGAAGCAAAGCAATGAAATCCCAAGGGAACATCAAAAATAGACTTTGGGGACACCCCAAAGGTGTGACACCCCATCAGACTCTACCAGAAAACACTCCTAAAGGTCAGTAAGACAGACCTAGAACTATCTATAGGCTTTTCTTTGTTGCTGTTGATTGGTTTGATTTGGTTGTTTTGCTCTGCTT
The DNA here is from genome assembly GCA_004026705.1 of Nesogale talazaci. Classification (NCBI taxonomy): domain Eukaryota; kingdom Metazoa; phylum Chordata; class Mammalia; order Afrosoricida; family Tenrecidae; genus Nesogale; species Nesogale talazaci. Next base: position 24,016 of record PVJH01009241.1, on the reverse strand, counting down.
TCTCATGTTTTGTGCTTGTTATTGTCTCTGCATGTCTACTTAGGTAAGGTGGGTGGGATAAACAATCTGAAGGAGAAAAGAACAGGACCTACAGTTCCTGGGGGACACTCAGAGGGGGAGGCAGGGGAAAGAAATGGGGGATGCCAACAAACCCAGGGACAAGGGAACAGCAAGTCATCTTAAATCAATGGTGAGGAGAGTGTAGGGTGCCTGCCTCGTTGGGCTTGATCAAGTACAATGTAATCAAGAGGAATTAATGAAATCACATAAAAACTGAACATGATAGTGAGACAAGATGAAAGTAAAATGAAGTAGAGGAAAGAACCAGATGGCAAAGGACATTTATAGAAGTCTAAAGAAAAATATATATAAATATAAGTATATATATAATGAGAGGGAAATAAATCTATATAGATATATTTGTATGCTAAGCAATAAGGTAGCAGATGGACAGTGAGCTTCTACTCAGTACTCCCTCAAGACAAGAATACTTGGTTCTACTTAGCTGCCATACTGTGATGCTCAACTTCCTGACAGTATTGCTGGAGACAAAGTGGGTACATAACCAAATGTGGTGAAGAAAGCTAATGGTACCAGGCTATCAAAAGATATCGCATCTGGGGTCTTAAAGGCTTGAAGATAAACAAGCAGCCATGTGGCTGGGAAGCAATAAAGCCCACGTAGGAGAAGCACACCAACCTGTGTGATCATGAAGTGTTGGTGAGATCAGGTATCAGGTCTCAAAGACCCAAAACAAAGCAAAACAAATGTTGATGTTAATGAGGGGGAGGGAATCCCATTTGCAGACAATTTGACATCTCCTTACAACAGGGCCTCACAGAACGGATGAGACAGTCAAGGTGCAGCACAGCACGGATGAAACATACACCTTTCCTCTAGTTCTTTAATGCTTCCTCACAACTATCACGAACCCAATTCTACCTTCAAGTCCTGTTAGACCAGAGCATGTACACAGGTACAGATAAGACCTGAAAACACAGGGAATCCAGAACAGACAAATCCCTCAGCATCAATAATGAGAGTACTGATACCAGGAGGGGAAGAGGAGGGTAGAGAGAGAAAGGGGAATCTATCACTGTGATCAAGATATAAACCCTTGCCAGGGGGTGGATAACAAGAAAAAATGGGTGAGCGAAAATAGTGGTCAGTGTAAGACATGAAATTTAAAAAAAATAAATTATCAAGGGTTCATGAGGGAAGGAGGGGGGTAAATGAGCTGATAACAAAGACTCAGGTAGAAAGAAATTTTTTTGGCAATTATGATGACAACTTATGTACAAAGATGCTTGACACAATGGATCGATGTGTAGATTGTGATAAAGGCTTTAAGAGCCTTTAAAATAAAATGACTTTTAAAAAAGGACATCACTCATCCTTGGTGATGAACAAAGTTTTTCATTCTAATTTTGGAAACATGACAAATGCAGACATAATAAAGCATGTCTTTAATATTTGGGATACACGAGGACTTTTAACTAATGAAGAGTTGAAAGAGATGATCATGTACTTTTCACTCTTATATGATTTATTATAAACCCCAGAGCACTTATTCTATTTCAATGTCGCTGAGTACCCTCTGCCTGCCTTGAGAAAATAGAAAAAAAGAAGCAAATTCATTGCCATCAAATCAATACTAACTCTCTGCGACTCTACAGGACAAAGCAGAACCGCCCTCCTGAGTTTCCAAGATGGTAACTCTTTACAGGAGTAGAAAGTGGATCTTTATCACATGGAGTGACAGATGATATTGAACTGCTGACCTTGCTGATCACATCCGAACCTGTCACACGACGCCACCAGAGCAGTGGGGGAAACTGCAGCACTGGACAAGATCTCTAGGGGTCTGAACGCCACCACAATCCGTTTTAGAGCATTTTCTTCACTCATCGTCTGACATTGGAATAACCTGATAGAAAATTCAAAGAAACTATATTTAGGTGTTTTCAATGGCTTGAAGAAAAATCGAAAAAGTTGAAGAAAAAGTAAAGGGGAAACACTTGAAAATTTCAGAAAATTTCTACAAGAAAAGCTGACAAAATATGCAGAAAGTTATAAAGCATACCAAACAGCAAAGAGAAATCCAGAATATTTATTCTAAGAAATAGTTCATGCACTGATATGACAAAGGAGTAGATTTAAATCGTTGGAAGATTGAATTCATAAGTTTGAAGATGAATCCTGCAGCATTAACTTGCAAGAACAACCCCCCCCCCCCAAAAAAAAAAGGAAGAAAAAAGTCTAAACCTTATGTGGACACTATCAAGAGGAATATTTATAGGATACCAGAGGAGGAAAATGGCAATGAGTTGCTAGAACAAAGCAAGCTGAAGCACTACAGGACCTAAAAGAAAATCACCAAGATATATCACAATAAAAAAACTTTTCAAAAAGAATCCATCCAAGCAATGTACTTTTCCTTTCTTTTAATTGCCTTTGTCCTCTCTCTTTCTCCTTTTTCCTTTCTTGCTCTTTTTGTTTTGTGCTTTCTGTTACTCTTTTCCTGCATCACTTGACAGAGTCAACCACCCCACTCCCCACGATGATCCAATCTCCACACTACCCATAAGACTGCATCGTGATGTCAAGGAGAGAACACTCCATCTCAACCCTCACAAGACACACAAAAATGGAGACCCAAACAAGTGTACAGTGACAACTATGTGTATCTTACAAGAAACACCTGTTAGACACAGACAAAAATAGGCTAAAACTCAAAAGATAGAAAAATATATATCAAGCTAATGGCAACCAACCGAAAGCAAGAGTGCCAACATTAATCTACAATAAAATAGACTTTGTGGTAAAAGTCCATCTTTAGAAGCAAAGAATTGTATTACATAAAGATTAAAGGGACAGTAGAACAAAAAGACATAAGCATAATAAATATATACACCTAGTGAAAGATCATCAAAGTATATTTATCAAACTTGTAATGAGCTGCAAAAAATATAGACTCCTGCAATAACAGCAGACAAACTTCAAAGCATTACACTCAAGATCTTGACAGAACTCAACTGGGAAGAAAATCAACAAAGTTATAGCAGAACAAAGCAACACAGTTAACCACCCTCACCTTCTACACATGTGCAGAACACTCAAGAGCAACACTATATACATTTGTCTTCAATGTATAACCAAACAGTCTCTAGAATAGACCATGTGCTAGGACCCAATGAAAATCTTAACAAACATTAAAATATTAAGATTTTTATCATTCATTTCCTCAGACCACAACACTATAAAATTAGAAATCAATGAAAGAACAAGGAAAAATAAAATATATCGAAACTAAGTAATACATTGCTTAATAATTGCTGGTTAGTTGACAAAATAAGAAATAAAAAATAAAAGTTTCTTTAAGCAAATGAGAAAAAAAGGCAACATACCCAAAACTTTGGACACAGCAAAATAGTACTGAGAGGGCAATTTATAGCAATCTACTCTCATAATTCAACACCTTTACCTAGAATATTCAACAATTAGAACAAGAGCATTGAAATAAATTTTCAGTCTCCAGGAGACAATAAATCATAAAGATTAGAGTAAAATTAAATAAATCAGGAAACAGAAAAAAATCAACCAGTCAATATGTTGGTTCTTTAAAAGAATAATCAAATTGAGAAAACACTGGCAAACTTAAAGGAAAAGTGAAAGAAGATGTAAGATAAGAAATGGAAAGGATGACATCACAACAGAACCAAATGATATAAAAAATAATGTTATTCTGAAAGACTAACAAATTTGAAAGCTTAGATGATGAAATGGAAAATTTTCTAGAACTCACTATCTGCTTCTATTAGCAAAGATTCATGTAGAAAACCTCAACAGACCTATAATAGAAGCTATAGACCATGTCATTAAAAATATTCTGACATAAATCCCACTAATCAAACTGGACTTTACTTTAAAATCACTTGATGCAGATATATGGAACTGAAATACTAAGGAATAAACCTAGCCAGAGAGACAAGACTTGTACAAAGAAAACTAGAAAACACTACTACATGAAATCAAGAGACCTTTGTAAATGGAGCAATGCCCATGTTCATGAATAAGATGGCTTAAGGATTGTTATAAGAGCGGCAAGAGGCCCCAGTACTCAAACAGAGAGAAAATCTTTTGAAAATTATGATGGAAATAGATGTACAAATAAGCTTGACACAATGGATGGATGAATTTGACGAGCACGCTAAGAGCCCCCAATAAAATGATCTTCTTTCCCCTTTGATCCCCACCCTCATATTCCCTTGGTAGAGTGTACATTATTATTTTCATCTCTCACACCAACTTCTGTCTACTGTTCCCCATGCTTTCTGCTGTTCATTTAAAATAAAAGAAAAAGAGAAGCTGATACCAAGGGTTCAATAGAAAATAGATGTCTAGAAAAGAATGAAGGCAACATATGTACAAACATGCCTGATTCAATCGATGTATGAATTATGATAAGAGTTATATGAATTCCCAAAAAATGATCTTTTAAATGACCTTTAAAAAAGGAAGATGCAGTATGTCAATTCTACCCAATCTATAAATTCAGCTCAGAAGATTTGAAAGGATATTTATATATGCAGATTTCCTCTAATAATACTCTATGAATGTGGTGTGGTATGCAAAGGGTTAAGTTATGAAAACATCTTAGACATCATAACCAAACAGCTTGAGGGAATGAGTTACAGGGCCTGGGGGCTCATAGATTTGGGTTTACAGCACACCAAGGTCAATTGACATAGCACAGTCCCCAAAGATAATATTCTACATCCCACTGAGTAGTGTCTGGGGTTTTAAAAGTTCGTGATTGAATGTCTATGGTGCACATAGAGGTCTCACCCTATCCAGAAGAAAGAAGCATGAGCAAATTAAATTGCATATAAATAATTAGATAATTAAATGGATATTAGACCACTTGAATATCAGTCCCTGAGACCAAAACTCTCCAGTGCCCGGCTACCACAACCTATTTCCTGAAGAGGGATCATATTCAGATTCTGAATTTATCATTGACATTGACCTGATTCCATCTCATCGGGGATCCATACAGTGGATAAAATTGGAGGGAAATTTGGTTAAAACTTAAAATGTAGTTAGAGAGAGACTGATGGAACTCTTAAGACTGGCCTTTATCCACCTTTTAGGTCTGGAAATGAACTCATTTCCATAACTCAGTTTTCACATGAAAAATAGGTGTGTACAAGGGGAGAAATGGCACTAGGTAGTCACACCTTAGAATAACTCATTATTTAACACACGATAAAAATGGCAGCATTTACCCAAGATAAAGTTTAGAACAGTTATGAAAGGCAGAGGAATGGAGACTGAGAACACAGGCCGGAAGTGGGATACATTGTGGAGATTGAAATCAATGGTGGCATGAAACAAAGTGTAAATAACCTGCTCTGTAAATATTCACCCAACTGACAACAAAAATAAAAAGAGATATAAATTCATAATTAAATGTGTGAAACCTTTTTTTAAAAAAAGCCTGAAGAATTTGGCTAATTCAACACAATAATCACTCACCTCCCGGAAGTTATGAACCCAGCTCTTGTAAGCAGCTTTTTTTCTCAGTGATTTTTTTGGGGGTTCTTACAGCTCTTATAACATTCAATACATCATTTGTATCAAGCATATTTGTACACATGTTGCCACATTCATTTCCAAATATTTTCTACTTGAGCCCTTAGTATGAGCTCATCCTTCCCCTCCCTTTTTTTATGAATCATTTTATTGGGGACTCATACAACTCCCAACATGATCCATTTATATATCAATTGTATGCAGGCCACATTTGCACACTTGTTGTCATCATCACTCTCAAAATATCCTCCCTCCACTTAGGCCCCTAGTACCAGCTCCCCATATTTCCCTACCCCCCTGTCTCTCCCCCATGAATCCTCAATAATTTATAAATTGTTATTGATTTTTCATATTGTACACTGTCCAATGTGTCCCTTCATTCACTTCCCTGTTGTCCATGCCCCAGAGAGGAGGTTATGTATAGATCCCTGAAATTGGTTCCCCCTCTTATTCCATCATCCCTCCACACTCCCAGTATCAACACTCCCAACACTAGTCCTGAGGGAACATCTATCCTAAATTTCCCATGTTTCTGGCTCCAGTGTACATCCCCTGTTCTGGTAAAAATTTTCTGGTAGAATGGGGATCATGATGAGTGGGAGGAAGCATTTGAGAACAAGAGGAAAATTGCATATTTCACTGTTTCTACACTGTACCTTAACAGGCTCACCTCTTCCCTGCAACCCCTATATAAAAGGATGTGACTTCACCTATTGATGGACTTTGGGTCCCCAATCTATACTCCCCCTCATTTATAATGATATAATTGTAGTTCTTTGATGTCTGATACTGGATCCCTTCAACATTCATGGTCACACAGGCTGGTGTGCTTCTTCCATGTGGACTTTGTTGCTTCTGAACTAGCTGGTACTTGTTTACTCAAGTCTTTAAGACTCTAGATGCTATATCTTTTGATAGCTGGGCACCATCAGCTTTCTTCACCACATTTACTTACATACACATTAGTCATCAGTGATCATATCATGAAAGTGAGTACCCAATGTTATGATTTTTAGTTCTTGAAGTCTGATAACTGATCCCTTTGACACCTTGTGGTCCCACAAGCTGATGTGCTTCTTCCATGTGGGCTTTGTTGCTTCTGAGCTAGATAGCTGCTTGCTTACTTTCAGGCCTTTAAGATAAGGTGACCAGAGGTCTTATTTTTTAACAATTTAACAATGCCCCACAGCATTTTAAAATTAAAGTAAATATATTACAATACTACTTTTGCATTCTATGAAAATTTTTGCTGCTCCATATAGACCAAATTTTTAATCAAGAACACTCCCCTGCCCCCAGTCAATGGTATTCTGCTTAAAATCTGGTCACTTTACTTTAAGATCCCAGATGCTACATCTTTTGATAGCTAGGCACCATCAGCTTTCTTCACCACCTTTGCTTATGCACACATTTGTCCTCAGTGATCAGTAGGCAGCTTTTTTATCTGTCTGCCTTTTGTAAACTTAACAGGACTATCGGGATGAGCCCTGGTGGTGTAAGTGGTTGAGTGTGGGACTTTGGCCCTCAGGCTTGGTGGTTCAAATCCAGCAGCAGTTCTCAGGAGCAGCACTGGGTAGTGCCCATGACCACCAGAGGCAGTGATGCCCACAAAAAAAAAAAAACTTAGCAGGACTCTCTATTGTCTACGGTCTCTAATCTTACAAAAAGAAAAGAAACGACTTCATTTTCCCTATCTTTGAACTCTCTACCAACTTTCAAACTACATATTTTGAAACTTCTGGGAGTTGAGTCACTGATTTATTGAAGGGTGACACTACCGAGCAAAGAGCCTGCATAGCTGTGTGCTTCCAGTATTCTGAACCCAAGGATCTGACACTTTTGCGAAGTTTATGACCCAGGACAACCTCCACTCTGAAGGAATCTTTTCTCTTTTTCTTTTTCCAGTTGAGATTTGGGTAAAAGTTTAAATGCAAATTAGTTTACTCTTGAGCCATTTGTATACATTTTGCTTTGTAACCTTAGTTACAATCATCTCAATGCAACATTATTCTTCCAACTTGAGGATCACATTCCTTGAGGGTGCTTTTATTCACTTTGTAGGTCTATCTACTGTCTGGCTAAAAGATTAATCTCAGCAGAGTGTTCGCTTCTAGGTTTGAAGGGTCTAAAGGTCAGCATCTCAGTAGTTCTGTCCATCTTTATCAGACAAGTAAGCCTGAACTTAATTATGATTTTGAATTTTGCTTTACATTTTTTCACAGGATAAGGGATGAGAATGTATTCCCTCAAAATCCTCAACAGCAGCTAACACCACACACCTCATTGAAGAGAAGCAGCTAATACTGTCACAGGAGGGGTGAGTTAATTAAATGTTTAGCCGATTATGGAAGGGTCATTTGTAAGCTGATCATTTTGTATGGCCTTCAAATTATGTCATACATATCCAAATGGCACTTTTCAGAAGAAAATTCAAAAAGTTCCCTACCCCTGTTCTAGGGCTTTCTATTGTGATCTCAGGACAATTAGTAGTGGCATTGAGCACTGTCTACTACTTTTTTTCTCAGGCTAGTGAAAATGGTTCCCATGGTTGCTTCTCATGGTTGGGCCATAAGTCCTCTGGACTAAGTGGTGCTCTGAGTTTTTATTTTCCTCACTCTTCTTTCCTCTGGAACAGGAGCCATTGATAGTTGACATTAGATGGCCTCTCCTATGAGGTTAAGCCCCACTCTCTACTCCCCCGAGTGGATTGTGGAGATGCATGCCAACTGACCCTGATGTCCCCCAACACCATGGTGCTAACTTATAAAGCATCCATGTTCAAGAGCAGAAGGCAACCATTTCCCTATCAACAAAATTTGAGAGAATTGTCATCAACAACTAGTGAAATTAGCTTTATTTGCTCATCATGAAAAGAATTGTGTGCCTTGAACTGTTTAATAATAACCTAATGTTTTTTATCAGGATCATAAACACACATGCACCTGCACACTTCAATGCCTTCATAAAAATCTCAGAGTAGAGCAAAGCTGTGAATAATAGCAGCAGCTGGCATATATTTAAAATCATTTTCCTCAAATACATAGCCTCCATTATTTAAAGATAATAATCACATGGATTGACTTATATGCCTCAAAATAGGTGTCATAAATTCTAACCTCTGTGAATGTGGTTAAAGTCCCATTTTGGAATGGATGTTTCTCTGTTATGCTATTGAGTCAGAATCAGTATAAGGTAGATCTTGAGTCAACACCTTTTGAGATTTATAGGGAATTAAATAAATAAAGCCAGTGGGATAGAAATGGGGTAAAAGAGATGCCAAGACACAGAGATCTTCAACGAACCAAACTGCAGCAGCTGAAGAGACAAGAACCTTCCTCAAAGAAGGGGTTCTCAGTCTGCCTAATGCTGCAACCCTTTCATACAGTTCCTCATGTGTGGTGACCCCAGCCCCCCAATCATAAACTGATTTTCATTGCTACTTCACCACAGTAATTTTGCTACTGTTATGAATCGGGCAACCCCGATTCATTGAAGGGTCATTCAACCTTCAAAGGGGTGGTGACTCACAGGTTAAAAACTGCTGTTTTCTAGCTACCAAAAAGAGAAAGTTTCCCCAGAATTTTCACTCTGAAATTTAACGTCCGGCCTCCTACACTGTAAGGATATGTATTTGTTTGTTAAAGCCTTCAACTGATAGTATGTAGGAGTTGTGGTAGTTTTAGGGAGCTAGGACAGTAATGTTTGTTATTCATTCACCTTCCAACCAGAAAATTAAGCGAGTTATGGTAACTAAAATGCATGACTCGTAGACAGCTTTGGAAATGACAAATAAGGGAACCATTCACATTTGTGAAAACAGAACCTTTAAAAATAAAACAATATAAATGTTTCTCATTTGAAAGAGCATTTTAAAACACTAAGACCATGATAGCATAAAATAGTTTAAGCGAAACTTCTAATGTAATTTAATTTTGTTAACGTGGAATTTAGAAACATCACTTGGTAAATGGTGTTAAATGAAACAGAGGGAAAAACTAAAAACTTAAAATCATGCCCTGAAATATAGTGGAAGGAACACAATATTGAAATGAAGAATGGAGAAGTGTTCAGTGAGGTTTACAAATCACACTGGCTCTCAACATTCCGTAGGCTGTAAAATTCTCTCATTCCCAGTACATGTTGAGTCAGTCATTTGCTTGAAGCCCAAGAATATGCCTTTTCACACGGGTCTTTGAGAATGTTCACCCTATATCGGTCTAACAATTATGTTCCATATGGTTGTTAAAAGGCATGCACAAAGCCACCACTTGTCTGTGGACTTGTTGTACTGCCCTGGCTTGCTTTGCTGAAGTGCTGAAAGGTTTGTCACTCATCTACCAGCAGAGTCCCCCACAGTGGTCAGATTTTAGGGGGATTCCACATTGAGATAGACTCGGATGAATGGAATAGGATGTCCACTTCTGAGGTACGGGTCACGTAAATCTATGAATAGCTGTGGATCAGTGTCTGATAGAGTGTTGGGAAAGGAGCCCCTCACGTTTGAAGACACCTCACATCTAACGATTGAGACAGTGACTGTGATAAAGGGCTCACACAGAGCAAGTGAGGGTAATGTAGAACCTGGCAAGGCTTCGATCTATTGTACAATGGGCCAACAGGAGTAGGAATGGACTCTGTGGCCTCTCAGAACAAGCTGGTGCTTGTGCTCCGGCCAGGACTGCCTCTTTATAACTTAATGCCATTGAGCAGACTACTGTACTTGTCTGTGCTTTGGTTTCTACACCTGCTTACAAGGCATCATAAACAATGCTTGACTAAAAATTAGCAAGCATTGGGTGCAGCAAACAGTTTATACACCATAACTTAAAGATTTAAGATGTTGAAGTTCACCCAGAGACACCTGGAAAGAAAAAAAAATAAAAGAAACCCAGACTCGTGGCCAAAGAGTCAATGCTGATGCATAGCCACCCAATGAGAAAGAGAGAAGGACCTCTTTGAGCTTTTGAAACTGTAGCCCTCATTCTACCACAGACGGGTGGTTTCCAGCTGCTGGTCTCAGTGTTAGCATCTTGGGGCATAGCCACTAAGCCCACAGTGTTTCCTGAAAGAAAGGTGACTCAGTCCACCTGTGGACCAAGACATGAATACAACATGCCAGCATGAAGCAGGGAAACAATAGAGAGGTTTGAGGGGCCATCTTCAATCCCAACTACGTGGACAGCACCCCTCTCCCTGGAAGAATTCACTTCAGAGGACAGCACTGAAGCCCTAGCTCAAAGAGACGGACATGTCTCATCAGAGAACACAGCAGCAAATGAAGGAGGAGGAAGAGAGAATGGAGCACATCCTGGCCCATTAAGCCCCAAGGATGGTATTCCTGCTCAAGGCAGTTAATGCACAGAGAAGACTATAGGGCCAGTTCCACTATGAAACATGATGTACTACACTGACCCATAGTGCTATGGGAGACAACATTGGAGGAACAGTGTAGGAATGTCCCCAATCTGACCTCACCATACCGTGGTCAAAAAACAGACCTTGAATTATTTGTAGGTTTTCTTTTTTTGTTTTTTTTTGTTTTGTTTTTTTGTTGTGGTGGTTTTGTATTCTTTCGTTGCTTTGTTTTGCGCTGTCTTGTTTTTGGTGCTTATTATTGTCTCTATGCATCAATCTAGATAATATAAGATAAACAATCTGGAAAAGAAAGCAACAAGATCAATGGTTCCAGGGTGACATGGGAAAGGGGGAAGCAGAGAAAAGCGTGAGTGTCAACAGAGACAAGGGAACAACAAGTGATCTATAATCATTGGTGAGGAGGGTGTAGGAGGTCTGGTGGGGCTTGATCAAGGACAATGTAACCAATAGAAGTTACTGAAAACCCAAATAAAGGTTGAACGTGATAGTGGAACATGAAGGAGGTAAAAGGAAATAGAGAAAAGAAGTAGGAGACAAAGGATATTTACAGAGGTCTAACTACAGGCATGTTCATATGTAAATAAATTTATACATAACGATGGAAAAATAGATCTATGCACATATATTTATAAGGTTAGTACTAAGTTAGCACATGGACATTGGATCTTTACTCAAGTATTCCCTCAATGCAAGAACACTTTGTTTTAATAACTCAACTTTGTGTGATACTCACCTTCCTGATAGGATCACTGAAGACATAGAACCTGCATAAGCAAATGTGGTGAAGAAAGCCGATGGTGCCCAGCTATCAAAAGATTTAGCATCTGGAGTCTTAAAACTTGAAGATAAATAAACAGCCATCTAGCTGTGAAACAACAAAGCCATGTGTAAGAAACACACCAGCCTGTGTCATCATGAGGTGTCGATGGGATCAGGTTTCATGCATCAAAGACCCAGTAAAAAAATATCAAATCATTGTGAATGAGGGGGAGTGTGAAGTGGAGACCTAAAACTCATATATAGTCAGTTGGACAACCCCTTAAAGAAGAATCTCAGGGAGGAGACGAGCCAGTCAGGGTACAGTATAACACACATGAAATATACAACTTTCCTCTAGTTCTTTAATGCCCCCATCTCCCCACTTTCATGACCCCAATTCTACCATACAAATCCGTCTAAGCCAGAATATGTGCATCAGTACAAATAAGGGCTCAAAGCACAGGTAATCCAGGAAAGATAGCCCCCTCATGACTAATAAGTGAGAGTAGACATACCAGGAGGGGAAAGGGGGAACAAATCACAATTATCTATATATAACCCCTTTTCACAGGGACAAACAACAGAAAAGTGGATGGAGGGAAACATCAGTCAGTGTAAGAGGTGAAAAAAATAATACTTTATGAATTATCAAGTATTCATGAGGTAGAGGTAGATAAGAAGCTGATATCAAGGGCTCAGGTAGAAAGAAAATGTTTTGAAAATTATGATGGCTAAACATGACTGGAAAACACTTGCAAAGACCAACAAACAGAGCTGGAACTATTTATAGTCCTTTCTCTTTTTGTTAGTGGCTTTCTTTTTGTTATTGTTATTTTGCTTTTGCTTTTTGTTATTGCTTCGATGTATTTTACTTTCTTTGTTGTTTTACTTGACTTTGCCCATCTTTGCACTTATTAATGTGTTAGTATATCTATCTAGATAAGATAGGTGGGATAAATAATTCAGAGATGAAAAGAATGGGACTAATGGTTCCTGGGGGACACTGGAGGAAAGGTGAGAGAAAGTGGTGGGGGCAAAACCAACCCAGGGACAAGGTAACAGCAAGTGAACTAAAATCAATGGAAGGAAGGTTGTAAGATGCCTAGTGGGATTTAATTAAGAACAATAGAGCAGCAAAGACTTACTAAATCTGAATGAAGCCAGAACATGATAGTGAGACAATAGGAAAGTAAAAAAAAAATAGAGAAAAGAACCAGAAAGCAAAGAAATTTTATAGGCATAAAGACCTAAATACAGGGATATATGTGTGTATGTATATACATATATACATATGTGTATGCATATACATATATACATACATACATATATAAAACCAGGGGAATAGAGCTATGCACTCGTCTATATGTCGAAAATTAAGGTTGCAGATGGACATTGAGCTTTGACTAAAGTACTCCCTCAACACAAGAACACTTTGTTCTAACAATCTGGTATTCTGTGATGCTCACTTTCCCAATACAATCACTGAAGACACAATAGGAGCATAAGAAAATGTTATGAAGAAAGATGGTGGTACCCGGCTATCAAAAGATACAGTATCTTAGATCTTAAAGGCTTGAAGATAAACAAGCAGTCAGCTAGTTGAGAAGCAGCAAAGTCCAGGTGGAGGAAGAACACCAGTCTATGAGATCATGGGGCATAGATGGGATCAAGTTTCAGGTACCTAAGACTCAGAACAAAATCATACCCAATATGAATGTGTGTGAAGTGAGATAGAGGGGCATGGAGTGAGGACCCAATGCCCATCCATAGACAATTGGACACCCTCTCACAGAGGGGTCTTAGGAAAGAGATGAGCCAGTCGGGGTACAGTATAACACTGATGAAACACACAAATTTCCTCTAGTTCTTTCGTGCTCCCTTTCCCCCACTATTGTGACTTTAATTCTACTTTACAAATTTGATTAGACCAGAGCATGCATACCACTACAGATAAGAGTCTGAAACACAGGGAATCCAAGATATATAAACACCACAGGGGCAACAATGAGAGTGGACATACCAGGAGGATTAGGGGAGGATGGGGTGGGAAATGGAAAACTGATCACAAGGATCAACTAGAACACCCTCCCAGAGGGTTGAATAGCAGAAAAGTGGAACAGAGGTGATGAAAGATGCTATAAGATATTAAAATAATAATCTATAATTTATCAAGGGTTCATGCAGGAGGGTGAGCGGGGGAAGGAGGAGGGAGAAGTGGGTTGCTGATATCAGGGGCTCAAGTGGGAAAAGAATGCTTTGAAAATGATGATGGCCAAAAAAAAGAAAATTATGATGGCAGCATATGTGCAAAGGTGCTTGACACACTGGATGAATATATGGATAAGAGATATAAGAGCTCCAATAAAAGTATTTTTTTAGAAAAAGAAAATGATGATGGCAACAAATGTACAAATGTGCTTGACATAATGGATGGATGGATGGATGGATGGATGATAAGAGTTGAACAAGCCCCCAATAAAATGACGGGAAGGAAGGAAGGGAGAGTCAGTCCTGGCTATCTACTACTGATGGGTGGGGGAGAACTATTGAAAATCTATGGATATACATGGGGTCACCATGAATCAGACAGCATTGATGATCCACTGGTTTTAACACAGTGTAGAAATGAGTGTTAATTAGTTCTATAACCAGTGTGGAGCCCTGTTGATGTATGTGTTCAGTTGTAATGTCGATGGTTGGCAGTTGAAAACCACCAGCTGCTCCTCCAGAGAAAGACTGGGCTTTCTACTCTCCTAAAACAGTTACAGTTTTGGAAACCCACAGAGGGTTGTTATGAGTCCGCATTAATTCAATGGAAGCGAGTTTGACTTTTGGGTTAGTCTGGGTGGTGTAGTGGTTGGGCTGCAATCCTAGAAACGGCAGTTCCAAACCATTTATCATTGTGCCTTATTGTTTGCACTTTGAGCAAAATATCATAAGGTGACTCCAAAGAATGTTAGTGTTATTGTGCTAGTCCTGGCAGACTAGAGAAACAAATTCATAAACACACATATGGATATAAGGGAAAGGTTTATATACAAGAGGAATGGAACATTGAGAAAGCATCCCAACCTAGTCCAGTGCAAGGTAATAAGTCAGATAATAGCCCATATGTCTGAGACTGATCTATAAAGTCTCCTTCTGCCTCAGGAAGCACATGCAATGACACTAGGAGAATAACAGGCCAGTGGATGCAGACTCTTGTGTATCCAGTGGTGGTAGAACAATCTCATCACTGGCAGAGGTCTCCCCATGGCTCCTCATTTCCAGCACTCAGGGTCCATCAGCAGTATCCATTGGTGTTAGAAGCATCTCAGCGCTGGCAGGGTTCTCTGCAGCTTCTCTGGCCTCAGAGGTCTGGTACCATCAAGGCAAGCCCATGTGGCTTCTCCTCTGCCTCCGCCAGATTCCAGGACTCAGGATCTATCAACATGCCACCATCTTGTCTTGTCAGTAGACCTACTCTAAGAGATTGCGTCAAGTCTCTCTTCTCCAATTGGGAAATACCGCGAGACTTCCCAGAATTCGCAGGTGAAAGTCGTGCCCACACAGAGGCCTTATTGGCCATCTCCAGATTGACAGGCTAGACTCCACCCCTGGACTCCCAATCTTGAAACTGACACATAAGTACATGACTGCCACAGTTACCCACACTAAAGCTAACATAAAAAACTGAGAATCTTGATAGAGTTAAAGAAAGAAATCATTGTGAAATTTGAATCAGGTGATCACCTGTCTGTTTTGGCAGACTAAATACAACATGGTTAACTCAACATTTTGTGTGTATTGGGTGGGGGTAGGGGTGGCTGTGATTAAAGCAGCTAATATAACTTCAGTTAACAGACTGGTTAACCACGAAACAAAGAACACTGAATATTGCAAGGTCGAAAAGTTACTGCTCATTTGGAAAACTCCGAAACAACTTGATGGTGATAGTGTATCTGAGCAGTAATATGAGAGACAGTTAAAAGCCTCTACACGAGGAAGTCAATAAAGCAAGCCAAAGTGTTCATTGCCAGCCATGGCTAGTTTGGAAAATTCAAAAAGAGAAAAGGTATACACCATGTAGTAAGTATGGGGAAAGGGTGTGTGCAAAGACAAATGAAGCTGATAAGTTCATGATTGAATTTGTTGAATAAGTGGAGCTGAAAGATTTTGTTCTCCAATATGTGCTCACCTGCAATGAAACCACACATTGGGGGGGGAGGGGGGGGGATGTCCAATAGAATCTTCATTACTAAAAGGGAAGAGCCATCACCAGCCCACAAACCTACGAAAGATAGACTCACTCATGTGCAAATGCTAGAAGGGATTTTAAAGTGTACTTTCAACAGCAAAACAGAATGAAAAATAATTAAATGTACTGTATTTACTTTAAATATTTAATATACTATATTTATTATACTTAAATGTTTTAGGGAGTATTTCCACAACTTAACGCTGTTAGTTTTGTGGTAGAACCCTGAAAAAAAATGAACTCTAAAAATATCATTCTCTTGGGAGTTTTTACAGCTCTAACATTCCATATATAAATGTATCAAACATATTTTACATATGTTGCCATCATCATTTTCTAAACATTTACTTTCTACTTGAGCACTTGGTATCAGCTCCTCTTTTTCCCTCCCTCAACCCCTCCACCCTCCTAACCCCTTGATAAATTATAAATTACTATTATTTTCATATCTTACACCACCATTGTCTCCCTACACCCACATTTCTGTTGTTCATCCTCTTGGGAGAGAGGTAGAGTATCCTTCTATAATTGCAAGCATTTCCCCCTTCCTCCCCTCCTCCGCCACCTTCCCCCTACCCTCCTGGTATTGCTATCCCCCCTTGTGTTCTTGAGGGGTTTAGCTGACCTGGATTCCACATGCTATGAGCACTTATCTGTACCAGTGTATATGCTCTGGTCTAGCCAGAACAAAATATTTGGTTTTCCATTATTTCTTATGGGCAAAATTTGGAAAAAATTTGGAAAAAAAATGAATTCAACAACCTAGGGATACCTGTACTTTTACAAATGCTTAAATTCTTCTATTAAAGCTTCACTACATGAAAAGTTTTCTAAAATAGCCTTAATCTACAATACCAGCACAAAACCATCAGAAAAAATAGACTTCTTCAAACCTCTTCTCTAGCTATCAAGTAAATTGCAATTAACAGTGTTTTATCTATTTTCATTAATATTTTATGCATTAAATTACATATATTATTCAGAAACAATTTTTTGCTGTGTTTTAAAGTATAATTATTTTATCACTAGAGGGAGACACAGTTTGCTAAAAAGTCATTATCCGATAGATTTGGAAATTTCCTGGTTCTTAAGACTAAAACAAGAAGTAAGCTACCACATATTGTCATTCTGTCAATTTAGCAAGTTCAAATCTAAAATTGTTGAATACAGTTTTTTCTCAATTAATATTGAAATTTTCAATTTAAAAGATAGATATGAAAATCACCAAACCTTAGTGATATTCCCAAATCCAAATACTGTACTGTTGAAATACTAGAATATTTCAACTATCTTGCTATTTTTTATTATTTTATTCTATTTTGTTATTGAACAATAAGAATCCGTATATAAAGATAATATCTATGTGATAAATATATGCCTTTGGAAATAGCTGATTTCTTACTCTGAAATTTAAATATTTCTCCAAGTCAAAGGAATTGTGGCTGAATTCTGAACTCAAATTATATGATAAAATGTAAGCTCTGCCAGGGAGAACTTGATATAGAAGTTAAAAGTCATATTTTCTGTTTATAGTACCAAAAGCTACAAATATCATGCCCCTGTTTCTTGATGTGTGTGTATGTTTGGGAGAGGGGTTGCACCACAGTTCAGCCACAACATAAAGAAAATATAGCTATTTTTAGCAGTGGATGTGTGTTTTATTTTTTTCCCTGTTGTTGTTATAGTGTACTCACTTACATAGCCTCTGGCCTTTGTAGTTTGAGAATTTTTAGGACTCATTCCAGAGGGTTGGATTTGGGAATCGCTTAACATCTTTAAGCATGCTAAGATTACAAGCAAAAGGTTTTAATGAAAAATTTATCACAATCTGAAGCCCACATCCAAAACAATCGTGAATTATACTCATTTATTTTTTTTAAAAAAAGTAGACAATGCTAATGTACAAAATGTCCCTCAGTGTTTTCCCTCAACTATAAATCAGTGACCCTTTCTCATCATCTCTTATATTTTTGTACACATCGTTCTGCTTTTCCTAGACCTCTTCTTAATACTTTCTGTCAACTCTATTTTCCTTTCCCTTCCTTTCCTACATTTAATGGCATTGTATGTTGATGTTCAAGTTGGCATATAGGAAAAAACACTCAGACCTTAAATATTCAAAGAATTGATCTAGCATTAAAGTGGCATAAGATAGAAAAATCACCAGGTAACTTGGATGAAAACATGGCATTTTTATAGAGTGCACCCTGAAGAAGGGCAGAGTCAGGGCAAGAAATGAGATTACAGGAAAATCATTAATGGTTAGTTTTTATTGAGGTCACAAAGGGGAGCGATAGAGAGGTGGTGAAATACATACAGTGAACACATGCTTAGATATGGGTGGGTTAGCTATAAAATTTGCAGTCACAGTATTAGAATACTGAAGGCATAACCTTTCAGAACAGGTATTAAAAATGGGTGAGTTGATGAGCAACATTCCTCGGAGCTGGTAATAAGCATCAACACCCCAGCTCTTTCTTTAGAAAACGCTTGCCAAAGTCATCCTTCTTTGAATGTTTGGGAAACTCTAGATATGAATCAAAGATGCAAAGCCTTCTCTTGAAATATTTCTATATTTCTACATTTCTATATCCTTAATATGAAAGAGATACTCCTTAAGATCATTTTACACAAATTTGTCTATGTTAAAACTCCCTTCCTTGGAGTATTTTCCTTTACAGCCGGACTTGAATACAGAGTTGCTGATTCCAACCCTTGGCAAGCCCACAGAGCAGTGTAGACCTGGTTCTTTGAGGTTCTGATACTGTAAATCTTTACAAGAGCAGAGAGCCACTTCTTTCTCTTACAGTTCAACACGCAGCCCACCATGTCGCGAGGGCTCCTTCCAGAGAAAACATTCCCTTAATTATTTATGGCTTCCAGCAATTAACCTAGCTAGATAACAGAAACTTGTCAGGGAAGCAAACAAGATTCTCAGGCAGACAGATGGCCACTGTTTTTCCCCCCAGGAAGTTCTAGGGAGAAAGGCAAGTGCATGAGTAGCGATAATGGCAGTGATTCAAAGCCCTGTTGGGTGGAAGCCAGCCCCAGAGAAACAACAGCCTATCACTGGAGAATTTCTGTGAACCTCAGACACCCAGACACGCTAAGATTAACAGCATGCTTGGTACCATAGGTCAAATTTTACCTAGGGGACAACTCATGATACAGCAGGTAAGGTGATAAGGATCATTGTCATTACAGTCATCTCTCATAACAGTTGTGAACACGGATGTTGAAGCTTGCAGAATAACCACAGTATTAAAGACAGATTGTTAATCTTTGAATATTGTCATAAGAATTGCTATGAATAATTGTCATAAGAAAATCAAATTTACCACAATACCATTTGTGATAAAGTAATACTACATTCAATTTTTAGCCTACCTTGATTTGGATTACATAGGATAGAAACGAAAAGGAAACCAAAATTTATTTATGTAGCATAGAATGAGTTCCAGCCATCCCCTCTCTTAAAACACCATTCAAAATTACTGTTGTTTGCTGATTGTAAACGGGTAAGGACAAGGGTGAGATAAATGCCCCAATCCTTGATTTTTTCCCTGAGTCCGTGGCTAACAAGGAGTTTGAGACCAACTGTTCACTTAAAGGCTGGCAGTATGAGCCCACCAGAGGGATCGTAGATGAAAGACTTGGCATTCTGCTTCCATAAAATATTATAACCTAGAAAACTGTGTGAAATAATACTGCTCTATCACACATGAGGTTGCTATGAGTTAGCAACCATTACAATTATTATTTCTCAATCATTTGAAACGTAATGTCAGGCACAGATTACCCGATAAGCAAGGTAAACCCGTGCTTAAGACATTAACAAAACAGGTGAACCAGTTGTTCAAAGTAAAGACCCATAAATGTCAAGATACAGGGTACAAGGACAAGTGAGTGACACAGTGAAAGACAACTGGAAGGGTCCTATATGACACTGATACCAAATCCAATCTTTAAATGATGTCTACTGGGAATAAAGTCCATACGACATCACAAGGGCACCAACACACAAGGTTAATTAAGCTATGAGGCTTAACACCTCCTTTGACATCTTTCTCCTATGGTCTCCTGTCATATGTGTCATCTCAGTAGGTCTCTTGGGAGGTTACTATTGTTTTCTTATAGGCAAGAAGTAGAATTGGCTGCTAAATCTAATTCTTGCTCCATTCACCCAATACATAAGTTGACCCCAAAGCTACTAGGCAAGGGTGGCTATATTATCTATATAACTGGAAGAATGTGCCATGTTCATGGACTGGGAGACTTACCATTGTAAAAATGTCAATATTACCTAAAGTGATCTATAGATAAAGCAATTCCAATCCAGATTCTAGCCTCATTCTTTTTCATTCTTTAAATGAAAAAACAAATCACAAAATTTATGTGGAAAGTAAGCAGACAGTGGATAAGTCATGCACTATTAAAGAGTAAGAATAAAGTAGGAGTCCTCACACTTCGCCATCTTAAAACCAACTGCATAGCCACAGTAGTCAAACCAGGCTAGAACTAGTCCTGGTTCAATGGGAGATACATTGAACAATGAAACAAAATTAAGAACCCAAAAGTAAATCCTTTATCTGCAGACAACTATTGATTTTTCTAAAGAGTAGAAACACACTATATTGGTAAGAGATATTCTTTAATAAATGATACAGACCAAATGAAATTTCTATTTGCAGAAAAATTAAAAAGGACATATATTTCACATCAGATATAAAATCAAGTTCAAATGGATCAAAACTCCATGAAAGAAAAAGTCATTAGGAGTGGAGAATCAGAAGCATAATCTTGAGGAACATCAATATCTATTAGCATAATGTAGTTCACAGACAATTTTCTGTATCCTACATCGCTGAGTGTTGCTTGGGATCTTAAATACTCATGAGGAACCAGCTAAGTTGCCCATGCCCAAGAAAGTAGAGTGATGAAAATCAAAAGATATAAAGAAATAGCCCATTGGGCTAATGGGTCATACAAACGCCAGTATCCTCAACCCTAATACCAAAAGAATTAGATGGTGTCTGGATATCACTTCTAATTTCTCAGAAAAGGATCATGCTGCAAGGTCCTGGATAGAATGGAAGACTAATATGAAACAAAATCATGAAAGAGAACAGTTTTCTCTGGGAGAGAAAAGTAAGTGGGACTCCCCAGACTATGGCCCTTAGTCACACTTTAGATCTGTAAATAAACACATCTCTGTATATGAAAAAAAAATAAACCACATAAAATCAAAAGAACAGATTTTACCAAGCATCAAAGTTCAGAAGGGAAGGGAAGAAGGAGTAGCAAAAGCAGGAAAAACATGAAGAAACAGACTGGGTGATAGTCCATGGCAGAGTTGGAAGAAAGTGTATATGAATTTCGAGATGAAAAACTGATAAGCTGCTCTCTAAGCTTTCAGCTAACTCACAGTAAAAGGGTTATTTCTTTTAAAGGAGAGGTTATTAAGAGATTATGGGATGAATGGGCAAATACCTAGAATTATACCATTGACCTAAATTAATGCAGGTGGTTATAAAGAAATTTGAACAGGCCCAAAACAAAAGAAGAAATAAACAAGATCATCAAGAAAGTTCCTGAAAATTCCAAGAACACACAGTTTAACAAGAGAATTCTACCAAATATTCAGGAAAAAAACTATTCTTATTTCTACACAGATAATTACAGAATAAAGAAAGGGACAGAAAACTTCCAAACTGCTTTTATAAAACCAATATAACCCTGATCCCAAATCCCAGCAGTGACCCCACAAAACCAGAAAGCTACAGACCAATATCTCTCATGAACATAGATGCAAAAGTTCTCAAAAAATTTTGTCAAATATAATCTAACAACATATCAAAAATTATTCCTTGTTACCAGCTAGTATTCATACCAGGAGTAAAATTATGGGTGAACATTCAAAAACCAATCAATGTAATAATTCATCATTAGCAAATGGGATTCATACCAGGGGTGCAATGAGGGGTCAATATGCATAAACCAACAGCCATTAGCACATTCAATCATTGGAAACTGAAAACATTTCTCCTGAAAACAGAAACTAGAAAAGGATATTCTCTATCATCACTATCATTTAACATTATTCAACTGGAAGTCTTGGCCAGAACAACTAGAGAACAAAAATAAATACGATTGAGCAAAAAAGAAGTGAAATTCTTACTATTTACAGACTCTATGATTTTATTCAGAGACAACCCCAAGGACACCACAAAAAGACTGTTGGAAACAATTAAAGGATTTAGTACAGTAGCAGAATACAAGATTAGCAAGCAGAAATTAATTGAATTTCCTTATATAGTGAAGAGATCTAGAAAAAAAGTAAACAGCATCATTTACAACAGAAAATTATTATAGAGTGAGTGCTCAGCTTACAGCAACTATAGAAAATTATTATAAAAACCAAAACAGACATATGCATATGGAAGACTCTCCTATATTCATGGATAGGAAGACTTAAGGTTTTAAAATTTTCAATCGAGTTAAACAATCTGCAAATGCAATGCAATCATGATCCAAATTTCTAACATGTTTCTTTGAAGAAATGGAAAAACGAATCACCAACTCTATATGTCCATTGAAGAGGCCCAAAATAAGCAAAGAACTTCTCAAAAAGAAGAACAAAGTAAAGAGTCTTGTCTACTTGATCTCAAAACCTATTACACAATAACAACAGAACAGCCTAGTCCTAGTATAATGATAACTATGCAGGCCAATGGAATAGTATATAATACCCAGAATAAAAGCATTTACCTACAGAAAACTGATTTTCAACAATGAATCAAAAATCATTATATAGAAAAGAGACTGGAAAAAGTGAATGTCCATTTGCAGAAGAATGAAACAGGAGCCTTGCCTCCTCCATGAACAAAAATGAGCTCAAAATGTATTATAGACCTAAATGTAAACCCCACAGGATCATCAGCAAAAGCATTATGACAGACAGGGACATATTGCGTGTCACAGAAAACCAGCCTCTAACAACCCAAAAGTCCACCGTGCAATTGTATGGCAATAATACATAAAGGTTATAGTCATAGAAGATAGGAGAGGGAGAAAAATAAAATAGTCAGACACATTTCATGGTAGCATGCTCACCTCAGGCCCTCTTGGTCTACATGGAGTTGGGGGAAGAGAGAGAGCATCTTTCCTCTCTTGGGATATTTATAGATAGCCATAAGACATGCATATTGTGTAGTTACATCACAAGGTGGGTGGTAATGACAGTAAAGTCTCTGAGCTCACAGGTGAGGAAACTCGATACCTGCATTGGAAGCGTTAGGGGGAATGGGTGCCGTGGTGGGAGGAGATTTAAAAAAAAAAGAATTATAAATGGAGATAAAATCAACCATGTGCTCACTTTAAGGCAGAATAGCTGTTAAGGGAGACTCTCTGGGGGGTTGATATTTAACACAAGATGATGTACTTGGACTTTATCTCTAACTTACCAAAGTGGTTGCTTTCCTATCATGGAGTACTAACTTTCCAGAATCCCTCTGTTATAAGTTAGGGAATAAGTCCTAGTCATAGTCCCCTCAGTGTTAGTTTCCCACAATTGCAAGGCATACATGGCCTATCTGATATAATATAGTTAGCACACAGAGTGCAAGACAAAATAGATGACTGAGATGTATTAAAAATAAAACACATATGCACACCAAAAGACTTCATTAAAAGAGTAAGACGAAAGAACATATCTATAGGCCAAATATTAGAGTAGCAGGTGGACCTTGGGCCCTCACCCTGGTGCTCCCTCAATGCAAGAACACTTTGTTCTATGAATCTGGCATTCCTCAAGGCTCAATGGCCCAACACGATCACTGAAGTAAAATGGATGCACAAACAAATGTGGTGAAGAAAGCTGAAGGTGCTCAGCCATCAAAGGATATATCAAGTGTCTTGAAAGCCTGAAGATAAACATTAGACCATTTACCTGAGATGAGACCACAGCCACACAGAAGAAGCACAACAGCCAGCATGGTCAGATGGTGGTGAAAGTGGTAAAAGGTCTAGGCAATAGACATCAAATGGGGC